>JAODAL010017271.1:0-78253 GCA_025379985.1 Phyllomedusa bahiana | reverse complement strand
TTGGGGGCTGTTCCTGAGATAGGTGCGGGGCCCACATCTGAGAACAGCACCTATTAATATGCCATCAGAGTGCAAGATAGGAACACCCCTTTAAGTGCCTGCCCGGACTTTGAAACGTTGCTGAGATAATTGTACTATTGTCAAATAACGGGGAAAACCTCCATTATTGCATTATTTTCCAGGCATCGTTAAACAAGCTTCTAGAAACTTTGGGAAAAGCTGAACCGTTCTTCATCCGGTGTATCCGCTCCAACTCTGAGAAGGTGGGAATTCTACATTACAAGCTACAAATTTTTTGCTTAACCTTTTTCGACTCGGTCTACTGAGAGAAAAACTTTTATGCTATCAAAAAAATTCCATCGGACGTCAAACTTTTATTTGTTCCTTAAAGTGTTAAGCAACCCAAGCAGTGTTTGTGTTTTTTTCTTTTGGGCTTAAAAGAGTTTTCCCATCTCACATTATTGTGCTGGGAAGTTTGAGAAGTCGAAAGAATCAACTTCCTCAATGTTATTTTTGAAAATGCTTGGTTGACCTTCTCCAGATCTTCTTCGTTGTATCCGCTCATTGCCTAGGCTCAAGCAGTGATAGCCACGTTTGCGCAGTGTTTCTGTCATTGCAGGTGACCTGGCTGTTGGGAACATGAATTTCCATGCCAAGGTGTTTGCTAGCAGTCTGACCACGGCAATGGTACAGTCTTTGATTTTGGAGAACTGCTCCAGGGCTTGCACAGATGCCCTGGAGCCGTTCTCTTGAGCGTCACAGCTCTTGATATAAGGCTAACTCTTCTGTGTAGAATGCTCCAGAGCCTGGAGCTGTGCTATACAGAACTGCAGCTCCCGCTCTGCCCAAATCGCCAATGAATATTATACTATGGCACAACCTAGTCAATAAGACGGCAAAATATTGCAGATGGTCTTACCATAAGTAGTTCCTGTAGCAACAGCGGGAGTGTGCACATTCAAGCCAGTGGTGTAATGGTGTCATGTAAGTGCCGCTGGTCTGAACTGGCAAGAAAATAACAAGCCCCATCCCCACTCAGAGGGGCAACGGGACAAAATTGGGTATTGGAGATAACTTGGAGATGAGGAAAACTCCTTTAAAGAGCAAATAAAAATAATACTTCATTGGGGTAATAAGAAAAAAAAAAAGTCCTGCCTATTACTATTTATTTTAGAGTGCCCTTGGTTCCAGAGCGCTGTATATTCAAGTTTCATTCATAGGTCAAACAAGTACAAAGGTGACAAATTAATAACTAACAACTGGTAATAGGTGAGGGCTTACAGTCTACCTATTATCCTCTGCGGCTCTGGAGCTCTCTGGCAATCCGCTCCTCTTCACTTCTGGTCCTGACACACAAGTGAGGCTCCATTCATGGAGCATGAGCCTCTCCTGTTGGGGCGAGAACCCGACAGTCAAGAGAAGCAAATCACTAGGGCGCTCTGCAGCGCTACTGGAGGGGAACTTGTAGATAAGTGTAACTTTTTTACCCATCATGGCCCCAATTAAAAAAAAAAAAAAAAAAAAAATTTGGTGGACGACCCCTAAAATGATGTTTATAATTAAAGAAAAGTTTGTTGCCTTTCTTGTGCTTTCCCAATAGATGGAGATGACGTTCGATGAAGGTTTGGTGCTGCAGCAGCTGCGCTACACAGGCATGCTGGAGACGGTGCGAATCCGGAGATCTGGGTATAGTGCAAAGTACACATATCAGGTATTCAAATACCCGAGCAATTACTGCTTTTTTTTGACCAGTTATATATGTGTATGTATGAATGAATGACCTGAGGGAACGCAATTGTTGCAAGGAATGCTTTGTTCTGTTACCTAATTTATGTCTAAATCAATCTATAGTCCTTTAACTACTAAATTTTGGATAGTCATAGTGTCATTTTGCACTTCTGTTTTTCGTTACAGCACAATTTCTCGCGCTCTCTTGCGCCCACCCGTGCTCTCTCTTGCCCATTTTTTTTTATTCTGGAGCCTTAAAATTTGGAGCTGTCTTTTGAGTATGTTTGGGGCGCTGATTCTGAAAATGACCCCTGTTTTCTCCTATCAGCTCTAGTTTTGGAGACCTGCCATTGCCACCTTAGCAAGTATCTGCTGCTGAAAGCAGTGGTCACTCAATATTGGACTAAAGAGATGTTGGAAATTCATGTGAAACAGAGAAGAGCTAAATTTTGGACTGTTTAAAGCAGGGGTCCCCAACTCCAGTCCTCAAGTCCCCCCCCCCCAACAGGTCATGTTTTCTGGCTTTCTTTAGCATTGCACAGGTGATATCATTTTCAGTGCATTCTGTGAGAGATCCTAAAAACATGACCTGTTGGTGGGGGGGACTTGAGGACTGGAGGTGGGGAACACTGGTTTAAAGGGCTCATGCAAACAAAACCATGAATGTGCACGAGCAAACTCCATTAATCTGCACTAGATAGTTATAAAGAAATTACAAGAACAATGTAGAATCGTGCAATGAACATCTAATAAACAAGAGCTTCTAGAACTAAATGAATGGGATTTTCGGACTTGGCAGCGCTCAAATACCCAGAATATAACTTTACATTTCTTTGTTGCCTCTACCACATTTTAGGAGTTTACAGACCAGTTTCAGGTGCTGCTACCCAAGTCTTCAACGGCTCCAAAACAGGACATCACGTCTTTGCTGGAGGGAATTAGTCTAGACCCGCATAACTACCAGTTGGGGAAGACAAAGGTTGGTTTGCCGTTTTTACATCTCGTAGGTGTTTTAATTATACTTTTGTTTGTGCAAGTGATTAAAAAAAGAAAAAAGTGACTCAAGCGGCAGCAGAACTGAGCTACAGTGCAGCGAGCCCCGCTCATACAGAGAAGCTGCAGAGAGGAGGTCGCGGCATTCTCGATTCCCCTTCTTAGTTATCCACCAAGGGCGGTATGTATGAAGGGGTTGCACCAGATATCTGGCGTCTTTTCAGCCCAATATCGGGCACAGCCCCATTCATGCATGTTTAAATCTCTCTCGCACGCTAATATCAAGCGCATTACAGAAAGCGCCTGCGACACATTGTAATGCGCCCGATCTCGGCAGAAGGTGGGGCGAACTAGAACCGTAGTGAAGCTACATATTTATCGCTTCGCTACGGCATTTCCAGGCACATTATTGCTGGAACAGGTAGAGCACTTTCAAAGTGGTTTACCTGAGCCAGAAATGTCGCCCGAGCACTGGAGTGCGCCTGATTTATGACCCGCTGTAGAGCAGGCTCATAAATCAGGCATATTTTTTGCTAATATTATGCGTATTAAATTTGGCGTTAACATGCACGACGCCCCAATGTTCACTATAATAATTGAGCTGGTAAATTTAGTAGGGTTTGTCTGTGTTATTTTTACTTATTAGAAGGCTCCTCTGACAATAAGCTGTCAAAAAAGTCGTCTTGCTGGGATCCATAGTGATCAGGGGTTATTTGTAGGAAACCCAGAAGTAACTGTTCAGTTTTCTTACGGCGACACTACTGGGGTAATCTAGAATTACACTCTTAATAGCTTTTACATAAGGTAAAAAAACAAAATCTGGTCAGCACATCCATTTTGAAGAATAAACATATAGGTGCACACTAGTGTGGCAGTCAAAAGGTATGCAAACACAATACAATAGCAGTACCACTGTATAGACACTAAAAACGGTCAAAAAGAACATAAGAATTTTTTGGAAAAGCATTTCTGCTACTATGGAACATATGAAAAATTTTGAGGTTCTTAGTTTACATTTTTGATCAAAACTGTAAATGCCCACCTACCGCGGCAAGGTGAAACCAATTCAGGTGGGAACCTAGGCTACATGCTACCTCTCTGTTCAGACCTCCACATCTCAGGGTTAGACGGTTCCAGCTATAAACCTTTACATAAGTTGTTTGGGTAATGCAGGACAACATGGGTCCTCCAGACCAAGAAGAGCTTTGTAATGATTCTTCACTTTGGGCAATGGAATTGGATCTTGATTCTCTTCTAATTCCTAATAAGATATGAAACCTCCTTAGCGCAGGTTCGCTCTATACACGCTATATTACGCTATGCACTGGATAGACGTCTCACAATTACCATACAGTAGCTTCTGTCAACTGTTGACTATTATGTACTAAAATAGCCATAATTTTTTTTTTTTTTTTGAATACCTATGTATACCTACCAGATGAGTCCCAGAGAGTGCGCTTTTGGCTTCCGTTGAGATAATGTATATCTACACACGTTTGGTGTGTATATTGGAGCAGTCTTGAGTACAAGTTATATGCGGATGAGAATAGGACCTTTGGTATCTGGAATGGGTTGTGGCTTTTGTGATATTTAGGATATAGTTTTTGTGTTGCTTTTCAGGTATTCATGAAGGAACCAGAAAGGCAAAAACTCCAGGATACGCTTCATCAGGCGGTCATCGGGAAGATTATTCTACTGCAAAGTCTCTTCCGCATGGTTGTGGATCGGAGGAACTTCCTAAGAATGAAAAGTGCAGCTGTCACTATTCAGGTAACACAAACAAGAGGGGGATTTATACATGTATACAGGCAGCCCCTGGGTTACGAACGGGATAGGGCTGTAGGATTGTTCTTAAGTTGAATTTGTATGCAAGTCAGAACAGGTAGATTTATTAAACGTCACTCTAGCACAAAAGTGTTTTTTTTTTTTTTTTTTGTTTTTTTTTAATTTTTGTATAGTGCCAGGAAGGGTTTTTACATTTGTTTTTGCTGCTGTGGCATGCTGGAACTTGCAGTTCCACAGCTACTCTCTGCTGTGGAATATGGAACTACAAGTGCCAGCATGCCCCCATAAGTCTCCGTTTGTAACTAGGGGACAGATGTAAGTCGAAATGTTTTAAGTCGAGGACTGCCTGTAGATATTTTTTGGCTTTTTAATGCAACGAATGAAGGTAAATATGCAGAGATCATGGATGTGGAAAAATCAGGTCTGCTACTTGTAATTGCTAGCAATCAATCTTGCATAAGGTGAAAAAAACCTATACAGAGCATGCTATATTTTAAGAGATCTCACATCCCCCTCCCACCCCCATAAAAAGCGACTTGTACATTCAGCAGTTTTCTTTATAGCTTAAAGAGTTTTTCAAAGACTTGTAAAAGTTTCACTACCTCCTCCCACTGTGCAAAAATAGAAAATTAACCCCTTTAACGTGTGGCCACAGTGTTATTCACCTTTAAAGGAAAGTCGTTCAATATGGTTGCAATATCTCTGCTAAATGCTACAATTGAGAACCACCAAGGAGTCTTTCTCATCATAGATGTTTATGGCATGTCCACAAGATAGGCCATAAATGAATGTTAAGTGGGGGCCCATTTGGCCCCTGTTCTGCCAGGTATGGCAGCCATTGCAAACTTAGACCAGAGTGACGGGGCAGTGACATGAGCAGTACGTATAGAATCAGCAGAGTGGACTAATCTCTCTTTACTGCAGTTGCTGCTTATCTGCAGCAAATAGTAGTAAAATAATGATTCTCTAGTCACTGGATGTGATAGATAAGCTTACTAACTACTGAAATGACCAAGCTACATGACATATAGAATCAGCAGAGTGGACTAATCTCACTTTACTGCAGTTGCTGCTTATCTGCAGATAGTCTCTTTACAAATAGTAGCTAACGATATAATGGTTGCGCTATTGTTCAGTGGATAGTAATAGATAAGCTTAAACTATACTGATGGAGAAATGACCCAAGCAGTACATGACCTATAGAATCAGCAGAGAGGACTAATCTCACTTTACTGATGCTGTAAGGAGAAGAGCTCATTTGCATGTGGTCTCATTGCATATGGTTGGTAGTGACAGAATGATCACTTTATTGACTAGACTGATGGGGCAATGACAAGCAATCCATGAAAGGATAATGGGGTAATCTTTTTCTGCACTATTGGGTTTCCAGTCTTCTTCACACTTACCAGGTCCTGCTAATAATACTTACACCAGACTATTGTCGACCTGGAGGAGAACTGTCAAGAAGACTTCTCTCTGCAATCAGAGCTCACAAAGGGAAATTCAGAGACACAAGCCAGGAACTCCTGTACATAGAGGAATTTTATAAAAGTAGATTAAAAATAAATGTGATTTTCTGGATTTTTTTTTTTTTTTTAGATTATGTATCTCACATTTGAAGTGAACCTACAATAAAGATTAGACTTCTCCATTCTTTGTAGGTGGGAAAACTTGCAAAATCGCCAACGTATCAAATGATGATTTGATCGACGTAATTTTGTGGTGTAAATTTACACTTTAAAATATGCCTCTAATCAGACGTATTTTCTGCCCAATGTGAAGCGTATTTTGCGGCTCCACTGTTAGGCCATGTTCACACGGCTTATTCTGGGACGTAATTCAGTCAGTAATTACGCGCCGAAGTGCGCCAATTACGGGCTGAATCCGTCCCAGTAACTACGGTAATGCACAGTTCTCATAGAGAACTATGCATTACATCTCCTCTATCCGCCGGGCGGGGAGATAATTGACAGGTCACTTTTTAGCGGCGTATACGCGCCGCTAGCAATGACTGTCTATGGGCCGGCGAAGTGCCGGCCCCCCGCTTGCTCCCGCCCTGCCCCCGGCCACACGGCGTAATTGCGGGGCGGAATTACGACCGCAGTTAAGCCGTGTGAACATAGCCTTAGGCCTCGTTCACACGGCTTATTTGGGCACGGATTGGCGCCGTACTGCGCGCCGATTTGCGCTGCAGTACGGTGCCAATCCGTCCCTGTCATTACGGTAATCCACGGCTATCATAGAGAACAGTGGATTCCGTCGCTCCTCCCCGCTCGGCGACTCCGCCGCGGGGGCAGAAAGTGACATGCACATTATTTACGGCGCGTACGCACCGTAAGCAATGCATTGTCTATGGGGCCGGGAGCGGCGCCCCCGCCGCGCTTCGGCCCCGCCCCTTATTCACGGCGGATTTGTGAGCTCAATACGGCTCACAAATCCGTCGGGAATAAGCCGTGTGAACATGGCCTTAGGCAATGTTCACATGGCTGATTGCTGGCGTAATTGCGGGGAAGTATTTCGTCCGCAATTACGGTGGCTGCCGTGTAGCTGGGGCAGGCGGGGGCTGGCAGCTCTCCGGCCTCACAGACAACCATTATCAACGGGAGTTCTCGCCGGGGATAATGTGCATGCCTTTTCCCTGCTTGCCGATTTCACAGGGGGGAGGGGAGAGGGAAAATCCATATTCTCTTGAGAATTGGATTACTGTAATGACTGGGATGGATTTCGCCATATTGGAGCGCAGTACGGTACGCAAATCGATGGAAAACCGTCCCAAATCGCCATGTAACATAGCCTTTGGGATGTTCACTGGGGTCTCACTTCCCAGAACTTAGTTTTCAGATTTGTCTCGGGTCCCCCGAACGGCCCCAAAAACGCATCTAAAAAATTTCAGGATTTATCACGCCGGCAATGCAAACACCGGCGGGTTCACATAGAAAACGCCCCTGCGTTTTCCCTGCACCTGTCGGGTCCTCTTCGGAGGACAAAAATTTCCTGTCATTTCTTTGACTGCCCAAAGACGGACCCGCAGGTGCAGGGGGAAACCACAGCGGGGATCTCTCTGGAAGCCCCCGCGGTTTTCATTGCCCCGGCAGTAAAAACTCACGCTAATTGTTGATGCCCTTGGGGCCTCCTGATGCCCCAAGACGAACGAAAAGGTTTTTCATACGGAGGGGCAAGACGTCGGTGAAAAAATACCCTTATTTCTATGGGGGATTTAAAGAGAACCTGTCACATAGGTTATGCCCCCCTTGCTGAGGACAGCAAAATCCAGTGTCAGACCTGCTGTTTCCAGCGCTGTGTCCCTTATTCTGTAAGATGCTGGAGTTTTCGTGTATTTAATGCTCAAATCTGCAGTTTTCAGCCAGAAGAGTCATTCGAAGAGTCAGTTTTTTTCAAACCCCGCCCACCTGAGGCTAGCCCCGCCCACCTCAACTGATAAAACCTATTACTTTGAATAGGTAGAAACAGGTGACTGTCAGTGCGTGGGGCTAGCCTTTGGTGGGCGGAGCTAACACTAATGAATAAGATTTGAGGGGTAAATGCTCTAAAACTCCAGCATCTTACAGAATAAGGGACACAGTGCTGGAAACAGCATGTCTGTCACTAACTTGTGCTGCCCTCAGCAAGGGGGCATAACCTATGTGACAGGTTCCCTTCAAGTCACAGTAAATGGCTCAAGAATGGACTAAGCGCTTAAATTTACTTGAGTGAAATCGTCCCAAAATTCGCGTCGTGTGTATTTATACATTGGAATCAATGAGCGCTGCATAAAACCTTGTTTTAGGCGTAAATTGCGGTGTATTTCAGCACAAAATACGCCCCAACATAAGCTTTAAATCATGTTGTGTGAATAGACCCTTACAGTACTGCTAAATCTGCCCCAGTGTCTCTCTACAGGGAGCTCGGCACTCGCTGGGGGAGCTCCACATCTGTTCACATAAATCCCTCTGTTTATGCCCTGACAAAAGAGTATACATCTATATCCAGGTTGTTTATTCCCTGCGTGCTTGTCATTGCTGTCTGTACACAAACTCTGTGACGTCGCTTTCAAAAAGTAGGGGGCAGTGGGAAGGGTAAAAACCGCAAGAGCAGTCCGTCTGCTGCAGCCAAGTAGGCTGGAGCTGTGGATGGGCCGCGTGTAAGGAGCTGCGGCTCATTTTGTCTGTGTTCTTGCTTTTATACCAGGAGACTACTTGCACTCTATCCCATTAACCCTAAACTAATAGGTGTATTTTTGTTATGCACTTGTTTTCTGGTTTATCCGCAATAAAATAAAAAAAAATAAATGAGATGAATATCATCCAAAAGCTTAAAATGAGATTTAATTCACCAAGCAGCTCACGAAGTGCAGGAAAACTGAACGAGCGCTTCATTGCAGACTCCCATGTAGTAGTGTATGAGATCTCCGTGGTCTTAAGAACCACAGCAGTGCATCAAGACACCAGTACAATTGGCCCATGTGGACAGGATCGTTTCCTGCAAGACTCCATACACAGGACAAAAAAGTTGGCTGAACTGATTTTTTAATAAGAGCGGCTGATTCTGTGTGAAGGGGTTTTATGACTCTCCTCTTGACAAATTACAGGGGAGCGCTGTGTTATTCATTTTGTTCCATGGGAGTTTCCAGTACAGACAGTAAAGTGTTCTCCATTCTGTTCTTTGGGAGTTCCCAGTACAGGGGAGCGCTGGTTCCTCGTTCTGATGGGAGTTCCCAGTACAGGGGAACGCTGTGTTTTTCATTCTGTTCTATGGAAGTTCCCAGTACAGGGGAGCGCTGTGTTCTCCATTTTGTTCTAAGGGAGTTCCCAGTACAAGGAAGCGCTGTGTTCTCCGTTCTGTTCTATGGAAGTTTCCAGTACAGGGGAGCGCTGTGTTCTCCATTCTGTTCTATGGGAGTTCCGAGTACAGGGGAGCGCTGTTCTCCATGCTCCTCTATGGGAGTTCCCAGTACAAGGGAGTGCTGTGTTCTCTCCATTCTGCTCTATGGGAGTATCCAGTACAGGGGAGCGCTGTGTTCCCATCTCACTATGGGAGTATCCCAGTACAGGGGAGCGCTGTTCTCCATCTCCTCTATGGAGTTCCCAGTACAGGCGCTGGTATCTCCAGTCTGTTCTATGGATTCCCAGTACAGGGGAGCGCTGTGTTCTCGCCATTCTGTTCTATGGGATTGCCCGTTACTGTTGGAGCGCTGTGTTCTCTCCTTTCTGTTCTATGGAGTTCCCAGTACAGGGGAGCGCTTGTTCTTCTTCGTTCATGGGAGTTTCTAGTACAGGGGATGGCCGTGTACGGCCGTACCCAGAAATCCCAATGAAAAGGAAGTAGGGCCGTCTTTCCATTCTTGGACAAGAGTTTTTTGGTTCCCCATTCCGGTGTTAAGAACAGGTTGGTGCTAGGAGCCGCACCTATTAGACTTTAAGGGCATATTCTATCAATGTACCATCTGAGTGCATGGGTGAGGGGTGGGAAACACTTTTAAGAAAGTAGTCAAACACTGTTTGACCGGCAGCTAATGCTCCCTCGGCTGAGCATGCATGTGTTCTGCATAGGGATGAAAGCTGCAGACCGGCTCTAGCACAGGTTATTTCCCTTTGAACGTAAGGATTAAGCTGGCGAAATCTAACATGCCTGATTCTCCTCTCACGTGACGGTCATGGTAGACTCTCAAAGCCACCATAAAGATTACACAGTTGGCCAATGCTGCTAAAATTCTCGCTACAGCTACAAAGAGGGCTGGCAGTAAGTATGCGTCCTTTCTCCTTTTTTATTATGCGCTGTCGGACAGTCGAGCTTTTGCAAGTCCCGGAACATCCCTTTAAATGTGAAATATTCCGTCTCTGCGTTAAAAACCAGATGCAAAAATCGGCTCCATTTCTTACATTCCTATTTAAAGAGGTGTTCCACATCCTTAAAGTTTTCCATAGAGATAAGCCACCGCTGTAGGAGTCTGGTAGTGGTGCTATCTCTTCACTATGAAAACCCAAGCATGCTTAACTGAACCGAGCACTTGTGTATGGGAGGGGGGGGGGGATCTGGAGGATTAGCTTTTGGCCGAGTGGACATCCTGCCAACAGCTATTGAAGGTGTATGGGCATGGTTGGTATTGTGTTTGAAGTTTTGTTTTTAACAGAAGGTTCTAAAAAATATTCAGTATTGTCCTGAAAAGCTATGTAAATCTGATTTGTGTCCTTCAGGCATACTGGAGGTCCTATCTGGTGAGACGGAACATGGGGATCAGGAAGAATGCGGCCATCAGCATCCAGGCAGCATGGAGAGGTCATATACAGAGGAAGGTCTTCATCAGACAGATTCGGGCAATCGGAAGGTTTCAAGCACTTTGCAAAGGACACCTACAACGGCAAAAGTAAGAGGAGTGCATCCGAGGAACTAGGCCCGAGTTTCACATCAGTGTTTGTTGCTTACCTTCAGTTTTGGTTATTTAAACCCATGAGACCAAAACAAGCTGCATGGGGCTGAGCTGCAGTACAGAGGGGCAACTCCTTAGTGTATGTTCACACAGCGTATTGAGGCGCGTACTGTATACACCGCGTGTTTTGGAAGCACGCGGTGATCAGTGCATAATTCCACAGCATAGGGAGACCGGCACCCACCCGGCGAACAATTGACATGTCACTTCACTTCTGTCCCCAGGAGTACGATACGATCATATTGTATGCATGGGGACACGACCTGTAATCCATTAGCTCAGTATAAAGTGTAGTACGCTGCGAAATGCGCGTCCAAATGCACGGCAAAATAAGCCGTGTGAACATACCCTTACAGAGGTGACAAGGTGACCCCTTGTATTCTGCTGATGGGAGTTCCGGCTATGGTCAGATGCTGCTGCAGGAGTGGACCTGTAGCTGCTCCATTCTTAGATCCATTTTGGAGCTCAGGGCTCACCATGTCCTGCAGTGACAACAAAAGCTATTGGGCCTCATTTATCAAAAAGTCTGTCCTTGTTGCCCATAGCAACGAATCAGAGCTCAGCTTTAATTTTTCCAGAGCAGTAAAAGAAAAAAGAGCTGAACTCTGGGCAAAATACAGTCTTGCGCTTAGGCAATTTTCATAAGTGAGGCCCATTGCTACCAACTGGGAACCTGCACCTCCTGCCATCATTTTGATTTTGTTGAATGGGTTTTTTCTGGTCATCTTAATAAAATGTTTTTAGGATACTGCTGCCCTGATGCAAATGAAAAGAAATCCCTATATTCACCTGCGTTCCAGCATTGCTGCTGTTTGCTTAAAGCTCCGGCTAAGCAGAACATCCCTGCTGCAGTGGTCACGTGTTGTTGCTTGAGGTCACCAATCGGAAGTGAAAGCTCCAAACGGCGACATCAATAAATAGCACGTGACTGGTGCAGCAAGTGCTGGAACGCAGGTGAGAGGATGCACGAGTTTAAAATATATATATATATATATATATATGTATATGTTTAAACTCGTACATCCGCTCACCTGCCGTGCCGCCCTGCAAATCTACCCTTGGATTGCAGCTGTGCACTCTGTACAGACATCCTAGAACGTTTGTGCAGAGTTATACAACCACTGCCTGGACGTGTATAGTCAATAGGCAGTCGCCATGTAGTTGAAGGGATTGTGTGGGTCAAACCAGAGGAAATTACCAATGCAACATTAAATCACATACACCTGTGCAGATACATAATGAATCAAAAATTCAAAACAAAAAGATCATGTAACTAAAACTTTTAATATGAAATATAAAAGGGAGGAAAGATATCCAGACAAGACACAGTAGGAAAAAAAGGAAAAGACGACCTACAGAAGCCCCCCTCAACCCCCTCCAACCTACAACTAACTGCCCAAAAACAAAAGGACAGATAGAGGGGGTTACACCCTGCAAATACGCTAATTCATAATTGAGAGCTACAATTACCCAACGTTTTCCCCAGCAAATAATACATGGCGGGGAAAAGAATTGACATGTTAAAGTCGATGGAAGCCGGCTGTCGGTGCTTTAGAATAGGGCTCCCCAACTCCGGTCTTCAAGACCCACCAACAGGTCATGTTTTCAGGATCTCTCACAGAATGCACTGAGAATAATTATATCACCTGTGCAATACTGAGGAAAGCCAGAAAACATGACCTGTTGGTGGGACTTGAGGACTGGAGTTGGGGACCCCTGCTTTAGAAGTATGTGCTGGCCAGCGCGTACTTCTGAATAACCTGGTGTATTGTGGCACGTACTGTACGTGCTGCAATACGCCATCTTCTCCTACCCTAATTGTGCAGCTGCGTGAGCGAAGAGCCGCCAGTCAGCGAGCTCTCCACTGAGAAGCCAGGGATAAATCATTTCCTTCCCTGCTTTTCTGATCGCTCTTTATAAAGTGCTTATTGAGCGCTGTATACACAGACGGGCAGGAAGCCTCCCAGCTTTCTGCGCCAATGATCAGAGGCTGGTTAACTGCATGGACTGCAGGGTCATACCCGAGCCAAATCAGCTCTGCAGAGACTTGCATCAGCCCCTATTTCAGGAGAAATACATCAGCCCCAGTTACAGGGGAAATCGGCAAAAAATGCTCCCGAAAGGTCTTTTTCTAACCATATGGGGGCACAATGGGCCACATGTATGAAAACTGCCTTGGTCTAAAACTCACTTTGTTGCTCCCCTCTCGTTTTTCCAAAGCACTAGATCAAATGAGAGGGGCGCTCTGATTAGTTGCTATGGGCAACAAAGTTTTAGACCTAGACAGTCTTCATACATCTTGTTCAGGGTGTTGGTTTTTGTTTGTTTTTTTAAACGTAACTTTTAGCACCTGCCCCATAGGACCTTTAAATTTGCTATCACCTATATATAAATGTCTGTGACGGAAAAGTGACATGATTGCGAAACTTGTTTTAACGCCAGCCCTGCCGTTTAAGAATTGTTTAATAAAAAATAAAAAAAAAAGTTCTCTTTTTTTTTTTTTTTTTGTTTTTTTTTTTAAGCTCTCCCCCTCCCCCTTAGTATTAATAAAATACTACATTGATCTTACCTCAGGTCCTGTTTTCTTGGTTTCATTGAATTCTGGGGCATGTTTACTGGCTTCTACTAGGCTGCAGTAGAAGCCATGTCTGTAGTTAAAGCAACCAGTGCTGGCAGCCTATCAGAAGAGCTTTAACAGGTCTGTAGCTATAGCAACTAGTGCTGGCAGCCTAAAGGATCAAACGGCTTAGCTATAGAACTAGTTGGCAGCCTGAGGAGAATCGAACAGTCTGTAGCTTAGCAACCTGCTGGCAGCCTACACTTGAGAGCTCAAACAGGTCTGTAGCTATAGCAACCAGTGCTGGCAGCCTATGAGGAGAGATCACACAGGTCTGTAGCTATAGCAACCAGCGCTGGCAGCTTATCAGGAATGATTGAACAGGTCTGTAGCTATAGCGACTTGAGGAGCTGATGCAGCCCATACCAGAGGGGATATCTAGGAATAGGTAGGACACTGTTACTGGACATATATTGCAAAGTGACTTGTTTTTGCAAGATCTTTAACATAAGCAGCGATCAATGTAGTGAGGGGCTGAAAGATGGGTGAATAAAATTGTGAAGTTGAAAACAATACAAACGTGAAGGGAATGTGAGATCAAATTATTGTTTCTTTTCAAGGTTCAATGTCATGTTGGAAGCAAAGAGGAAGGCTGACGCAGAGGAGGAGAGAAGGAAGCAAGAAGCCATTGAGAAGGAGAAGGAGAGACAAGCTCTGATGGAAAAGATCCAAATGGAAAAAGAACAAAAAAGAATAGAAGAGGAAATTAAAAAGCAAGCGGAAGCGAGCAAGGCCGCTGCCTCCAAGAAAGCGTCTGACTCCATCAGGGAGGATGAAAATAGGGAAGAGAAGCAAAGTAAAACCACGAAGGAAGAAGAACCGATTTGGTTAAAGAGAACCGATGAAGATGAGAGGATCCAGAAAGAGAATGACCGGAACAAGAGCGAGAAAATTCGGGTGGAAAACCAAGAGAGGAAGACGTCCCAAGCGGAACAGCCAGAGGTGTCAAGCGAAGGGAAATCTGATCGTGTCGCTGCGGCCAATGCCAGTGGTGAAGTCAGGAGCCAGGACCGTGCGTCCAACAGCCGTGAACGGGAAAACCGGAGGCTCCGGTGTCTGCTCCACGACATGCTGCAGAACAAACACATCTACTCCTCACTGGAGGAGGATGAGGATGTGGAAGGAGCGGTCCCACAAGCCGGGCAGCAGAGTGGTGCAGGTACAGAGAAGGTTACTGTAGTATCCCAAGAGGAAAAGACGGATCAAGAGAAGGATCAAGCGAAGGTCAATGAAGCCGCAGCGGCAGGTGACCCCTCCGACAAACCCAAAAGGCCCTCTAATCTCCGACTGGACATTCAACGGGCGCCAGAAAAGCCGAATTTAGTGAAGTGCAAGGAAAATTCACCTCCGGATCTGGAAGCCCCAAGTGTCGGAATCATCCAGAGGTATAGTGACCATGAGAAGCTTAGAAACAAAGCCGAGAAGTGGAAGGAGAAGAGGCAGAGCGAGTCCGGCCAGGTGGAATGTACAGGCACGCCTGAGCGAGAGGAGGCCAACCCTCAAAGGGACAGCAAGGACATGCCAGCAAGGTATTCTGGGATTGGTTTACATCCATTTCCGCTTTTTTTTTTCTCGCCCCACAATCGAAAAGCCATTATTTTGCGGTTTAAGGAGTGTTCCCACCATATACTTTGATAGTATGTCGCTAGCATATACCTTCAATGTAAATCAAGGCTTGTATCATTTTAGCTTCATTTATGTGTGTGTGTGTATATGTGTGTGTGTATGTATATATGTATGTGTATCTGTATATATCTATATGTATATCTATATATAATAGAAAAGTAGTTATTCCTTCACAATTAGAAAGGGACAAATTGAGAGGTTAGAAACCAGGTTTTTAAAATAGTGTGTATCGAGGTTAATGTTATAATAATAAAAGTTACTTTTTGTGCTTTAAATAAAAACGATAGAGTTTAAGTTTGCCTATGGCAAAAAGTAAATTAGTCATTAAAATCATTTTTGTTCTCTTCCTAGTTTCCCATTTTTTGGAATACCCCAGAGAGGGCCCTAATCACGACTTTGATGATAAAGGATCAATATGATACCTTTTTCTGTCAACATAGACCTAGCAGGGCTTGTTTTTTTGTGGGATGAGTTAAATTTTTAAATTGATACCATTTAATCCCCGGTCAATAAGGCGTCCAAAAAAATTCTTTGTGCAGTGAAAATGGTAGGGAGGGGGGGACACAATCGTGCAATGTTTTTTTTTGAGGGAATTTTCTATGAATTCATCAAGCGACATAAAAGCAATTATTTGCTTCGGCGATACCAAACTCTCTAGTTTTTGTAGTTTTTGTTTTGGTAGGTAGGATTGAAAAAAAAATTCTGTTTTAAAAAAAAAAAAATTTACAATGATGTTTACAGTGTGGGATAAATATCATGATATTTTTGTTCGATCAGGAAGCAGCAACGAACTGTGGCCCATATAATGTTCATTTAGACCACAGAATCTAAATGGTTAAATGGCCAGGATCAGTTTTACCCCGATTTATCGCACTTGGGGCATTAGGTGTGTACCAAAGGATACCCCTTTTTCACTTGCCCTCGCTCTGCAAGAAATTAACCGGGACATTGGGGAGCGCTTAAGGGGCAACTTCATTGTTTTAATTTTCAATTCGTATACAGGCAGCCCCGGGTTAGAACAATAGGACTGTGTTTTTTTAAGAAATTGAATTTGTATTAATCAAACAGAATTTTATTAAAAATAACCCCACAAAAGGTTTTTTTTGATTTAGTGCAGGGGAAAGGGTTTTTACATTTGTTTTGCTGTCTGGCCCCGTTAAGAGATTTTCACCTCTGTGCTGCTGTGGCTGTGGGTCTTTTAGTTCCACAGCTCTGTCCCGCAGTAAATAGGAACTTTAATGCCACAGGGCCCCTAAGTCTTTTTTTGTAACAGGGAACAGATGAAATTCGAACGTTAAGTCGGGACGACTGTAAGGATTGCCCTAAACATTCCCACAAGAAAAGTCACCTGCAAAATTCGGCAAGGCACAGCTCCCTCTTCCCGGTAGTTTAAAAAATTTAGTTTAAGTGACTGTTTATACGCTTCCTATTTTCAGTTAATTAAAATTTAAGTAAACCCTTTTTGGGAAAATTACCCATTTTTTATGTGTTACTAAAAAAAGGGGATGGGATTGTTTTCGCGTTCGGCGCTGGGGGGTAAGCCATGCGCGCGGGGCCCGGGGTGGCTGGGGCACTAGCCCTGTTGCATTGCAGCACTGGTGTCCTGGGTTCAAATCTCACCAGGGACAACATCTGCAAGGAGTTTGTATGTTCTCCCAGTGTTTACATGGGTTTCCTCCGGGTACTCTCGTTTGCCTCACACTCCAGAACACATGGATAGGTTAATTTGACGTTAGCCTGTGAGCCCCCTTTTGGGAAGGGCTTGATGTGACAATCTCTGTCGCGCTTTGCATGTAAAAGGGGCCTATAAAAAGGGAATAAAATAAATAAAAAAAAAAAAAAAGGGTGGGTCATATTTTTTTAAATTTTTAAAATTTCTACCCTTTTCTCCCTGTACTTTGATTTTTATTTAAAGGGCTAAAAATTGCATGAACTTAAAACTTTTGGATTTGATTTGGATTTTGGGGTTTTGTCTTTTAATGTGCCCCCCGGGAAAACAGTCGGCCCAAAATTTTTTATTATTTGAAATTTAAAGAAACCCAAGGGTTCACTTACTTTTTCTAGAAATGTTCTATTTTAAAGGGGTTTTGCCACGTTTTAATTTTTACGGGGATCCCCCAAAAAGGGGTATTTTAATCACTTTTCTTTTTTTGGGGTTTTAATAAAAAAGTGAACCATGGGTTTACGATTGCCCACCCCCCTTTTTACCTGAAAGTTTCATTAAAAAAGACAAGGAGCTGACGGGCCCGATTTGCGTGAAAAAAATTTTTAAACTGATGCCCGGAAAAAATAATGAGTTTTTCAAAGGGATGGGGGAAAGTGCTTTTGGATGAGCCGTGTCCTTGCTGTATAGAAAAATCCCTGTTGAAATGTTTTTAAATTTGTTAAGTTTTGAGCCTCCCTTTTTTCCCTTAACCCCTTTTCTCCCCCCCCCCTCCCCTCTTCTTTACTCAGCATATTTTTTTTATTCTACCTGAGCTGAAAAGGAGGAAAGGGTAATCAGTCCTGGAAAAACCCCCTTAAAAAAATTTGGGTCTAATTTTTTTTGCAGCCACCCCCCTTACCGGGTTAAAAGTAGAAAAAGGGCCCAAATTTAAGACAAACCCTTTATAAAAAAGAATTTCCAATGAGTACAGCGCCTCCTCTGATGTTGCGCCATCGCAGCCCACGGACTCTAAGTGAGTGAGAGGGGCATTTTATCCACTTGAGGATTTTTGGCCATAAATTTGTTCCCTCCTTTAACCGTTCCAACCTTTTTTTTTTAAAGGCACATTTTTAAAGGGGCCCCTTTTTGACTTCGGGGGGAAAAAAACCCTGATAAAAAAAAACAGCAAAAAAAAAACCTTTCAAACCCTTTTTTTGGGTATCTGAGGCCCCCTTTTTTCCCCACCATAAAACCCAAATAGTGCCCGAAAACCAAGAGGCCCGGTAAAAGGGTAAATTTAATGGTTTTTGATCTTTTAGAACGGCCTTATGTGACTGACTTGCCCTTAACTTTTCATTTTTAAAATTCCCACCTACCCCAAAGGGGGCGGTCTCGGGGGGCGGAAAAGTCCCAGTCCCCCTTTGAACCTCAAAAAAATCTCCTTAGGACCCGCTCAAATTAAAATTTTGGGTTAAAGCCACCACTGTGTCAGAAACATGGAAGCCCATTGTCCCCGGGAAATCACAAATTTTCTACTGAACGAAACAATTTTCGATGTTTTTTTTGTTTACCAAGGTAAATAGTAATGAAGTGTTTGATGAAAAATTTTAATAGGGTTTTTTTTTACAGGTAAGGATTATTACCTCATTGCAACCGTAGTAGCGAGTGCTCATAAAAAAAGGGAAAGGGTTCCCCAAATTTAAAGGCATTGAGGGAAATCCTAACTTATGCCATCAAATTTTTGAAAGGTGCTGGTCCCACCCCCGTATCCGCACCCATCGGGGGAATGGGAAACCCAAAAATTTTTCCCACCCCAAATTGGAGGTTTGGGTTTTGCTTGACAGGGACTCTCCATTCTGTTAAAGGGGCGGGCTCTGAGTATACCCCCGAACACACTGCCCCCCTTAAGAAGAAAAAGGAGAGAAACAGGGCCCCCCCTTTTTTGGGGAACCCTTCCATAAAAGGGAAAGGGAGTTCACAGCGCTCCCCTTTGTACTTGGAACACCCATGGAAGAAAAATGGAGAGAACAATTTGGTCCCTGTACGGGGAACTCCCAAGAACAGAAGGGAAAAACCACGGCGCTCCCCTGTATTTTGGAAAAACCCATAAAAGGGAAATGGAGAACCCCCCCCGCCCCCCTTTTACTTGGAACACCCATGGAAGAGAATGGAGAGAACGCAGCGCTCCCCTGTACAGGGAACTCTCATAGAGCAGAATGGAGAACACAGCGCTCCACTGTACAGGGAACTCTCATAGAGCAGAATGGAGAACACAGCGCTCCACTGTACAGGGAACTCTCATAGAGCAGAATGGAGAACACAGCGCTCCCCTGTAATGGGAACTCCCATAGAACAGAATGGAGAGAACACAGAGCTCCCTTGTACTGGGAACTCCCATAGAGGAAAATGGAGAACACAGCGCTCCCCTGGACCGGGAACTCCCATAGCACAGAATGGAGAGAACACAGCACTCCCCTGTACTGGGAACTCTCATAGAACAGAATGGATAAAACCGCACTCCCTTGCACTGGGAACTCCCATAGAACAGAATGGAGAACACAGCGCTCCCCTGTACTGGGAACTCCCATAGAGCAGAATGGAGAACACAGCGCTCCCCTGTACTGGGAAGTCCACATAGAGCAGAATGGAGAACACAGTGCTTCCCTGTACTGGGAACTGCCATAGAGCAGAATGGAGAGAACACAGCGCTCCCCAGTACAGGGAACTCCCATAGAAGGGAGTAGAGAATCGTGTGCAAGGGTGACCTGATCTCCATTCTGAGCCAAGACTTTCAGGGGCCCATTCCCGAGATGGCCGTGGATTCCTAGAGGTAGGACCCTCACCTATCAGACTTTGCTGGCATATCCTAGCAATATGCCATCAATGTCTATGGTGGGAACACCCCTGTAGCAAGGACTCCTCAGTTGTACAGCTAATTCCCAGCAGGTGTATCCTGGTTTTCTATTAGCAAATAACGTCTATTGTTTGAAGCAGCTTGAACTGGACACGGATGGTTGTGAAACCTCTTATAACCTGTTAGTTGTCTTGCACGGAAGCTGCAAAGTTAGACATTTCCTTTGGAGTCATGACTGAAGGCCTCCCTACACATAAGGAGCAAACAGGTGCTTAATGTGTATGGGGGCCAACTCTCCTTTAAGGTGCAGGGGTGGCTGAATGTGTAACTGCTCATATTAACTCTTTAGTAATTAAAAAAAAACAAAAAAAAAAACACCCCAAACGTCTCCCATTTGGCGATCAGAGGGCAGAGATTCGCCCTGATTGGTGAGAGGGCTGTCAGCATGAAATACATGTTCTTGTATTTACCACTGGGGTCAATAGAGGTTGTGCTGAACGGGTGTCAGTAACCGGCTATGACTGGTAAGGGGGGTTAACATGAAGAGAAGTTGGGGTCACTGGAGGTTAGAGATGACCGTAATAGGTTATGTGATGGCATGAAGAAAATTTTCTGTATCCATTATCCCAGGGGTCACTGGAGGAAGCCCCAAGGGCAGTAGCAGTAAGGGCTTTTTAGAAGAGCGTTTTTTGGATCCGAAAATCACCTCCAAAAACGCATTGGCGATCAGATCCTAAACGGATCCAACATGCAGCTGCTTGTTGGGATTCGGGTTGGATACAGCAGGATCGCACCCTATAGTTTATTATAGGGCTCCTGTTGCGTTTTTTCGACCAAGAATTCACATGTCAATGCTTAGAACGGATCCGAAAGATGCATCAGGGATTCGTATTAAAAGCTATGTAAATCAGACTGCTATTTATTAGATACGTGTCTGGGTCCGGTTAGGGTCCGACAGATGGATCCAAACACACATCTAAAAGCGTATGTTACACGGACCCAACACGCTCTGTGAACAAACCCTAACAGGCTGTAATTGGTTTACCTCCCTTGGTGCTTCCTCCAGTGACCCCTGAGATACAGGATATTTTCTCCATGTTATCAGCCATGAACATTAATAGGCTGTGATTGGTTACAGGGGTGATGACAAGAAGAAAATTGGGGTAAGTGGAGGCAGATGATAGTAACGGGCTGGGATTGGTAAGAGGGGTGAAAACATTAAGACAAGTTCCTGTATCACTGATGGGGGTCAGCAAAGGCTATACAGGGAGATGGGGGTGACTGTAACTGGCTGGTATATGTAGAGGGGCACTGAGATGAAGACAAGTTCCTGTATTGCCCTCTGTGGTCACTGGAGAGTGTAGATGACTTTAAGGGTATGTTCACACGACTTAATTGCGGGGCGTTCAGTACACCCAGCAATTACGCCGGGGGTTCGGGAGTCGCGCTGATCGGCACGTACTCCCACGACGCGGGGTGGCTGGCAGCCCGTCGGCCCCATAGACATGCATTACTCGCGGCACTTATCTCCCCGCGCCTACAATACGATCGTATTGTGCGAGCGGGGAGAGGAGGAGTAATCCATAGTTCTCTATGAGAACTATAAATTACCGTAATTATGGGGCGCATTTCGCTCGTATTAGAGCCCAGGACGCCACAAAATAAGCCGTGTGAACATAGCCTAACAGGCTGGGATGTGGAGAGGGGTACTGATATGAAAGGTTTGTGTATCCCCCATCTCTGGGGTCACTGAGGAAGGTATAAGGGGTGCCGATATTAATAGACTGTGATTGGTACAAGGAGTACTGACATGAAAGGAGGGATACACAAACCTATCCCTGGGGGACCCTGAGGAAGGTACAAGGGGAGCCAATATTAATAGACTGTGATTGGTAAGAGGGGTACTGACATGAAGAAAAGCTCTTGTATTTCCCTATGTGGTCCCTGGAGGGTTGAGATGACTAACAGGCTGCGATGTGGAGAGGGGTACTTGCCTGAAAGGTTTGTGTATCCCCCATCCCTGGGGGACCCTGACGAAGGTACAAGGGGAACTGATATTAACAGTCTGTAATTGTTAAGAGGGGTACTGACATGAAAGGTTTGTGTACCCCCTCCCCCCACACCCTCCCCATTCCTCGGGGACCCTGAGGAAGGTACAAGGGGAACTGATATTAACAGTTTGTAATTGGTAAGAGGGGTACTGACATGAAAGGTTTGCGTACCCCTCCCCTATTCCTGGGGGAGCTGATATTAACAGACTATAATTGGTAAGAGGGGTACTGACCTGAAAGGTTTGTGTATCCCCCATTCCCGGGGGAGGGAGGGGAGGCTGAAGAAGGTACAAGGGGAGCCGATATTAACAGACTGATTCCTGAGAGGGGTACTGACATGAAGAAAAGCTCTTGTATTGCCCTATGTGGTCACTGGAGGGTAGAGGTGACTGTTATGTGGAGAGGGGTGCTGACCAGATTTGTGTATCCCCCTTCCCTGGGGTAACTGAAGGGAAGTACAGGAGGAGCTGTGATATTAACAGACTGTGATTGGTAACAGGGGTAATGCCATAAAGAAAAGTTCCTGTATTGCACCTGAAGAGATGACCATAAGGTGCCGGCATCTTGGCAGTGAGAGGGTTGATATCGGGATGTGGATTTTTTTCGGGATTAATGTGACCAGAACAGTTTTATAGGCAATTCTGTGTGTTGCAGACGATGCACAATTCCTCATAATAAAATCAATACTCCCCAAAATGGTTGGAGTTACAGATCGGCAATAACATTTGTGTCTCAGGAACAGCATAAGTGATGGTTTTTTGTCTTTCCAGATTACCACTCTGCACCAGGACAAGTCGGCCATTGAAAGTCTCCTCTATAGAGCCATGGAGATGTTTAGAGCAAATCTCAAGTCGATGTATTCTTCTCCTGTAAGTAAGAGTAGCTCGGCCCTACTGCTCTCATATGGGTTTTTCTGAATGCGACCCTTCCCGTCCCCCACCCTCAAAGTATTGCTGATCCCATGTACATCCCAGCACAGAGGTTGTGTAGATTCATCACTTTATCGAAAAATGCAGATTGTGTTTAGTGTATAAATGACTTTATTCAAAGGATAAAATCCATGCACTAATTTTTAAACTTGTAGAAAATAGTAGGTGACCCACAAGCTGCCAACACACTGGCAAATCTCACCATAGTAGGAAAAACCTCTAAACCATTATGTAAAAAAAACAAACTTAGGAAAAGTCATGTACAATTTTTTATCCTTCAAATAATCTTATGTATGTACTTACAGTGGGGTGAATTGTTGGAATGTAGATTTTATGATTTCAAAACTGCTATATTCTAATTGCTTTTGTATACCCTACATATTTTTGTGGTATATACCAAAACAACTCTGATGGCCAAAATATTAGATTTTCTCCTCTGGCTGTCTCTTAGAGCGTGCTCGTCACAGCCAGCTTCAGGCTCCCACTTCCTGGTCAGGCTGTGGGCGGTTCTAGAGCTTCAGGCTCCCACTTCCTGGTCAGGCTGTGGGCGGTTCTACAGCTCCAGACTCCCACTTCCTGGTCAGGCTGTGGGCGGTTCTAGAGCTTCAGGCTCCCACTTCCTGGTCAGGCTGTGGGCGGTTCTAGAGCTTCAGGCTCCCACTTCCTAATCAGGCTGTTAGTAGTTCTACATCTTCAGGCTCCCACTTTCCATCTAGGCTGTGGGAGCCTGTCAGGCTCCCACTTTCCATCTAGACTGTGGGTGGTTTTACACCAGTGATTGAGGGTGTTTTAACAGCAAGGTAAAAGTCTACTGAGCTCCAAAGGGTTTGTTTGCCATTAAGAGAGAGAAACAAGCTCCTGTGCTGCTGATGAGACACAGCAGGGAGTTAGATCACCATACCAGCCACTGCTAGAGCAGAGAGAGATGATCGGTAACCTAGGGAAGCTTGTGTTTACAAGCGGGAAATTAGAACTGCTCTGAAGTGAAGCAAAATCGGAACAGCAATGTATTTGATAATAGTCTTTATCTACATGTTTAAAGCGAATCGATGAGATGGAGTTACCGCTTTAATTACTTCCCTAGCAAGGGACCATAGGATATAAACCATGTACTTCCTTGTCCCTCCAGTAGAAATGTTTAGTTTGTCAAAATAAAAAAATAAAAAATCTGAGTTATAAAGTTCTGACTTGCTTGTGTCCTATACAGCACATTCATGCCGGTTACAAGGACCTGATGGAGAACTTCCAGCTTCATGTCAGTAGTCTGACCAAGGAAAAGAACGAGAAGGATGTGAAGCTCGTTCTGAACCTGTTCCAGTCCTTTCTGGATGAATTTACACGCGGTTACGCTAAGAAAGAAGACCACGAGCCGCAGAAGGTAAATTTTTTTTTTTTTTTCCTGAAATTGCAAATTTAGCAAAAATTTCCAGACCATAAAATGAGTGAGACCTAAGAGAATTATTAGGAATGAAGCAAGGGTGTAGGCTGTGTGGGCCTAGAATATAAATGCTGCAACTCTGCTCAGTAAGAGCTTATTCACATGGAGCGGTTTGTTACGGGAAATACGTCCTTCACAAGCCACGGACAGTTGCGGTAAGTGCAGCAGAGATCACTAGGCCAGAGTTGGCTGCAGATTTCCACAGAAAAAATCCACAGTGGATTAAAGGGGTTTTGCCACGATGTAATGTTGACGTGGGATCCTCCAAGATGGGTATTTAATCACTTTTCTAAATATATGTGATTACAAAAAGTGAAGCCTCTGAGAGCTACAGCCTTCCTCACATGCCCTTAGTTTCCTGACCGTATACATTAGACACGACCAGGACACTGACAGGAGCTGATCTGGCCGCGCTTGAGTTGTCTGCACTTCTTATCTGATGACAGGGAACATGAAGGAGCTTGCAAGGGACTGGGGAGAAAAAGCAGTGAATGAGCCTGTCTTTTGTATAGAGAATCCACTGGTTGTAACGTAATTGAGTAAACATTGCAGACGCTCCCTGGCTCTCTCTCAGCCACCCTCCCTCTCCCCAGTGACACTCTCCTGAGCAGATAAGAGGTAAGGAACTCACTTCTTGGCAAAACCCCCTTAAAGTCAAGGCTGGAACTGCACAAGGTGGAATTTTTCTGCTGCAAATCCACAATGATTCTACAGCAAAATCCGCTCATGTTACATGTGGATTTTAGTTCAGAAATCTAAATCGGCTGAGTTTAGACCTAGCATATTTGCTGCACATTTCCGAAGCGAAGTACAGTACGATACCTTTTAACAGGAGTTTGAAAATAGCCCTAATAATTCCACATAGAAAAACCAGCATGTTGGGGATTTTGAAAATCCATAGCATGATTCCAGATTGTAGAAACGCTGTGGATTTCCACAAAAGTGTCACCCCTTTAATATATAGGGTGAGATCTGCTGTGGAAAATTCGGGAACGTGCGGCCTGACTCTTAGCGGATGTTCACACGGCGTGTTGGATCTGTTTTTGGATCCAAAAAAAAAATTCCAAAATCGCTGCGTAAATCGCATCCAACAGGCAGGTGCGTATTTGGCTGCAGCAGGAACACACCCTATAGCAGGGGTCTGCCCACTGATATAGATTATATAAATGCATGATGGGAGTTGTAGTGTCCCAACAGCTGGAGAGCCAACATTGCAGTCCCCTGCCCTATAGTTTGAATAGGGCGTCTGCTGCATCTTCCGGATCAAGAATTAACATGACAATTCTTTGAATGGACCCGAAAGACGCATTTAAACACGCATCGATAATCGCTCGTCTGAACACAGATACGTGTTTTACATTGAAAGCAATGTAAATCACACTGCAAATTGTTGGATGCATGCTTGGGTCCGTTTAGGGTCCGAAACACGGATCCAAACGCGCATCTAAAACCGTATGCAAACATGGAGTCAACACGGTGTGTGAACAGACCCTTAAAGTGGTTGTCGATCTCTCCTCGGGTCTTCTGTTTGTCTCCTCCAGTAGCTGTCTAAATGTTGACAGCCAATTGGCAGTCACATGCCACGTCCTTAGGTCACTCTTCAAAGCTGTTCGTTTCCAAATGACAATGTAAGGCACAGGACCACTGCAGCTCATCAGCGGTCGAGGGTGTGGGGGGGGGGGGGGGGGCTCTTTATTTCCGAGATGAGAATAAGCTGTCCATATATCTGATCTAGTGCTATGGGCTTACAGGGGTTGTCCAGTTGATAAAATATATGTGCATATATACACTACTCACAAAAAGTTTGGGATATTTGGCTTTTGGCTGAAATTTCAGAAAGTTTTTTGAAATGCACAAAGTGAGCCTATCTCTTCCGTTTAGATGCATATGTCCAACTGTTCAATGTTTCAGGACTTTCTGCACAACTTGCTGATCTCTAACAAGGAGTTTAATGGCAAAATTCCCAACAGGTGTTTGATCCCTGATTCCCCCAATACATTTAGGAGATCAATTTGAATTGGGATTTAAATAGTCCTCATCATCCTGCTGTTCACATTGTGACATCATGAGACCAAGACAACACTTTACAATTGATCAGCAGGACCTCGCCATTGGGAGGCTTCAAGCAGGATGCACTCAGACGGAAGTGGCCACTGAGCCTATTGTCAGAGTGTCATTAGCAGGTTGTGTCAGAGATAGAGAGAGACTGGAAGAGTCACAGAAAGGCAAAGAAGTGGAGGAACTTCGGCTCACAGCGCTAGATTCTGTACAGCATCATCCTTATCCTCATCTCTGATCCCACCCGATGAATGAGATTTTTGGTGGGGGTCTTGGAAGTTAAAATTAAATGTGCAGCTCTTTTTATTTGGAGATTTACTTCCACATCCTATTACAATGAGTAATTATCTAACATTTTATAAATTTGTAAAGTAATATTTTCTTTTTTTTCTCTTTCTTCGCAGAGAAATCTCAAAAGAAGAAGAGAAAACAAGACCGAAATGTAAGTATTGTATTGTGATTGTATGTATCCCTCACACGCTCATGCCGTTATAGACCAGCTGAAATCAAACCACTCTTGTTTCTGTTCTACACATTTACATCTGAAGGTTAAATGTAAGTCAGAAGACTACCAGAGCTTGGGTTGTGTATCTGGAATTAAAGATGGGCTATAGATGGTGCTGATCATGGCGGCAGATACGGATTCTCAACCTCCTGCCGATAATCCAGTTGGAGACCTTATATCCATCATCTCCCCAGCTCGGCATTGTAAAGAAGTGTAAAGCGAAATACTTTGTAAAATAGAAGTTAGAGCAGCAAACTCTCCCCTATGTTGGCATTTGTCTGATGTGCAGCATGGGTTGTCAGTTTTGTATTCGCTTTTCAGGAATTGACAATTACTCTTTGGGGAACTGGTAGTGAACTAATTGGAACAGAGTACAGAGCTCTAACCAAGAAGATTCTGGGAACTAGTTAGGGACTAAGGGGTCAGAAGCCAATTCTAATCCGAGGTGAAGATGTTACCGTAGCTTGCGAACCAGGCGCCCCAGATACGATCAAATTTATTTGGACATTTTCGGTGTTGATAAAGCAGTTTCTTGTGTGGTAGCAAACAGTTTATAGTTGCTAGCTGTTCCTTATAACAGGGGAGCCCTATTCACTAACCATGTTTTCACAATCACCTTTTTAGCGCAATACAAGAGTGAGGTTTGCTCTTTTTTTTTTCTTTTTATTAACAAACTTTATTTGAAGGATCAATAATAGGTACAGTTTAACAAGATGGTTTACAGCCATATTCATGACACTATCACAAGATAACAAAACAATATGCTTGTGTTGCTACATGACTTTCAGTAATGACCATAGGGTAGTATACAGAAGTACCCAAGTATTGGTCCAGAATAGACCTAACATCCCTGCAACAAGCAGGGAACAGTTTTCAACAGAATAAAGTGCATATACAAAATATATCTACTGTCTCCGTTGTTCAAGTGAGCTAGAGTCAACCCAATAGATTAACAAGGAAAGGTACGTATGTACAGCAACCTGGTGCAGTTTACCCAAAAATAAACGTATAGGACAATGCCCGGGGCGACCATACCCTAAGGACTTGTAGGAGCTCCGTAATCTAAGGCCCTTAAGGGACCAACGGAGCCAGAGGAGCTCAAGGTTCGCTCTTAATTATCACTCTCCACTCTGCCCAAAAGATGAGGAACCTGAACAGAGGACCCCTCCTTATGAACTTAGTTTTATAATAGGTTATATGAAAATTGGAACCCTTTTAACTTCTAATCACCGGGCCTGCAAAAGGCTTTAATGACACAGCTAAAAAAAATTTAGTTTTTGCCTCCCTGCATTTCAGTGATCTTAACTTTTTTCTTAATCTGTCAGTGACACAGTTGTAGGGGGGCTTGTTTTATGCGGAAGACGTATTTTTTTTTTTTTTTTTTTTTTTTTTTAAGGGCATCGTTTGAATTTACATATAAATTACTAATGATTTTAAAAAAGTGTTTTCCTTCATTTTTTTCAATTTTTTTACACCATTCACATGTCATACTAAATAACCTGTTAGATTAATTCTACAAGTTATTATTTTCAAGTGGATACCTAATACTTAGTGGGGGGTTTTTTGTACGTGATGTATGCACAATAATTTTTTAAATATTTTTATTTTATTTTGTTCTATGCTTTGGGCCACATGTATGAAAACTGTCTAGGTCTAAAATTCACTTTGTTGCCCATAGCAACCAATCAGAGCGCCCCTTTTATTTTTCCAGAGCACTATATGAAATGAGAGGGGCGCTCTGGTTGCTATGGGCAATATAGTGAATTTTAGACCTAGACCGTTTTCATACATGTGGCCCTTTGTTTTTAAATTTTTTTATGCCATTATGAAATAACTATTGTAGACTTTTTTTCCACTTAGTAATGTATTAGCATGTTCCTTTATACTCCTGTGTGCTAGTACATTACACTCTGTATCAGTATGACACAGGCTGCTGTTGGGGTAACATACCGTGTGCCCTGCCCTGACATCAGGCTTACAATACAGACAGCCCTGGTGCTACTCTAGGTCCCCAGTTCTAACTTTATAGATATTCCCCACGCTCCATCGGGCACTTTAAATCCCGGTGACCCCGATGGAGCAGGAGAATCCCCTACAATAATTCTACGACCATAGACAACGGTAATCACAGGGTTAAACGACGGGGATAGGATGTATCCTCCGGTCCCTGCCATTCATAGACCACTAAAGGAACGGAGCTGTAGTTGCAGTGCTGGGAGCCGCAAACCTCCCCCCTCTGTCTGCAGCGACGTCTTTTGGGGTGTCTGCAGACAGAAAACCATATATCGCACACATTCAAAAGACAGTGGACGGTCCTAAAGGAGCATAACCCAGAATCCCACCAAGAGCATGCTATAGATGGCATAACAGTCGGATCACCATAGAGGGTAGTGAGATCCCTTCACTGTGTGTGGCCAGCATAGGTTTAGTTTACGTAGACTACGGGAATTGCTGGTATGAATGATAGTATCAATGCAAAATAAAACAAAAGTCAACGTTATAGACGCAGTCTTAGTAATTTTACCGTATACATAATCCTGAATCCATAGTGGATTCCTTGTTTCGAGGCTTCAGTGCATGGATACAGTAGCTCCAGGGCCTTAGAAGCTGTTGTAGATGCTCTTAAGAAAATAGTAAATCCAGCACTGAAGAAATCTAAAATCCTTCTGTTAATTACATTCAAAAATGTAAAGTGTTTCCATGACCCGTTCATATACATACAGCAGACGTATTTCAGGCAGGCCTGCTTTTAGTCGTCACTAACTGTGCCGCCTTCTTGCAGTTGGAGTCACATGGGCACGTGTTT
Organism: Phyllomedusa bahiana; assembly: GCA_025379985.1. Classification (NCBI taxonomy): domain Eukaryota; kingdom Metazoa; phylum Chordata; class Amphibia; order Anura; family Hylidae; genus Phyllomedusa; species Phyllomedusa bahiana. The sequence continues at coordinate 48,791 of JAODAL010017271.1, read as the reverse complement.
GTCAGCTACCAGGTGAACATTGGCCAGTCCTGTGAACATTGCTCCTCAGGAATATGGCCGATGGAGAAGGCTTTTCTCTGCAGTAGTAAGTACAAGCCCTTGATAAGAACCAATGGGGGCAGATTTACTGTGGAAATTGTGCCAGAATACTAGTATGCATGCTTTACACCAAATTTATTATGTGTTTGAGACTCTCTTGTCTTGTTTGAGAAAAGAGGTGTGGCCTAAAGGGGTTGTCCACCTTATAAACAAAAATTAATAAAAATAATTTTTTTTTACGAGGTGGTGAACTCCTTACCAATATTGGACATATGAGTGCGTCCTAATGCCGGTAAGGGGCTTTGAAGTGGGATCGCGCTGTGATCCCGTTATGTAGCCGCCAGGTGTCAGCTGCTAATTACACTCGTGGGATGGAGCCACAACCCGCTGTGTAACCCCTTAGACGCCACGGCGTCTAAATCAATGCGAGACGGTGCTGCATACCGTTCCTCACTACGATCAGGGCGCCGGCGGCGAACACACGGGCTCCCGATTGCTTAACGTGGCAACTGGAAGCCTGGTGAAAGCTTCCATCGCCACCATGTTTTCTGTTTTACTACTTAAGTAGTAAAACCGCCATCTTTGTACACCCTAATGCATTAGGTTGTATAAACGATTGCACCCCCTAATGGTGAAGTACCCTAGGGGGACTCAAAGTAAAAAAAAAAAAAAAAAATTAAAAGTTCAAATCACCCCACTTTCATCACTTTACAAATAAAATAATAAAGTTACACATATGGTATTGGCGCATCTGAAAAAGTCAGATCTATTAAAATAGAACATCTTTGATCCTGTATGCTGAAGACAAAAAATTCTAGATGCCAAAATTGTGTTTTTTTGGTAAATTCACATCCCATAAAAATTGGAATAAATTTAATCAAAAAAGTTGTCCTATGCATTCCAAATTGGTAGCAATAAAAAGTGCACTTCAGCCATAAAAAATGCTCCATCACTCACATCCGTAGGTGTTAGTACAAAAAAGTTATTAGTCACAGAAGATGGCACCGCCGTGCAAATTTCAAAAATAGAAAATTTTGGGAATTTTTTGATGGTACCAAAAAACGGAAACCCTAGATGTTTGGTATTGGCGGATTCGCATCAACCTGTAGAATACAGATAACACATCATTTTTACCGAAGATTGAAAAACAAAACTCTCGCAAACATGGCGCTAGTACTTTTTTGTTTTGTTTTTTTCAACATTTTTTTGGTTTCCCAGTATGTTCTATGGTAATATGAATGACATCATTAGAAAGTAAATATTGTCCCACAAAATAAAGCCCTCATGTGTCTATGTAGGTGGAAAAGTGAAAAAAAGTTATGGCTATGGGAAGCCGAGGATGGAAAAACGAATGTGAAAAAAATAGGCTTCGACGTTGAGGGGTTAATGTTAGACAGTATGCACCAAAAAAAAAAGCACCAACATTTTGGTGCGATTGTTGACACAAAGTCTATTAAGGGCATGTTCACACGGCGTCTTGCATCCGTGTGAACATCCGCATTTCAGATGCGTCTCGGGGACCGACAGAACCGACCCAGAGCCGCATCTAACAATTAGCAGAGAGTTTATCACTGCTGGCAATGACAGACACGCAGAGGCGTTCACATGAGAGATCGCCGCTGCGTGTTTCCATCGCGCCTGTCGGGTCCGTCTTTCAAAGAATTGCATGTCATTTCTTTGAGAGATGGACCCGACAGGCACGATGCAAACACGCAGCGTAGTAAATTTAGGTGCCTCCGTTTTCCAAATGAAAATGCTAAATTGTAAAATGTGTGTTCTTAATCAGCCTGCAAGATGATCTGCCACAAGAAATGTCAAAGCAAGATTCAGACTTCCTGCGTGCCGGCTGGAGTGAGACGAGTAAGTGCAATAGAAGAGCAAACTGTGCAAAATCAACATATTGAGCAAAATACTTGGATAGAGAATGTACGCTGCACCATACGTTTTTCATGTGTGCTTTGGCTCAAAATAAAGGATAAACCTGTGGCGAAATATGCAAAAAAAACTCCCGCAAAACGCATCCCATTTTGTTTCAATGTAAAGAAAACCACATCACTCTGTGCAGATAAAGATTAACACATTATCCTTTCATGTATGGCTCTTTTCATTGCCCTGTGGTCTAGTTTTCTGCAACCCTATCCAGAGAGCAAAAGAGCGATCGTTCTGTCATTACCTACTGTTTGTAATGAGACTACATACAGATAAGCAGCAGCTGCCGTAAAGTGAAATTAATCGGGGTCGAGCTGAAACGTTGCAACCCTATCCAGAGAATAAAAGAGCGATCGTTCTGTCATTACCTACTATTCTTCATGAGACTACATACAAATAAGCAGCAGCTGCCGTAAAGTGAAATGAATGTAGGTCGAGCTGAAATGTTGTAACCCTATCCAAAGAACAAAAGAGCGATCGTTCTGTCATGACCTACTATTTGTAATGAGACTACATACAAATAAGCAGCAGCTGCCGTAAAGTGAAATTAATCGGGGTCGAGCTGAAACTTTGCAACCCTATTCAGAGAACAAAAGAACGATTGTTCTGTTTTCCCTTTTTGTAATGGACAAATCAGATAAGCGAGCTGCATAAAGTGATATTAACCCAGGTCAGATGAAACGTTGCACGTTTGGTGAATAAACCGCTTGAACTGGAAGTGCTGCCTGAATTTTCGTTGTCTTGTGGTTCTGGCCTGGCGAGGTGTGCACCCTTCAGGGTTGTTGACTATTATTATTACGAGCAATCCTGTAGTCACAATGTATAGACCCACAAGAGATCAGACAACAATCCACTTCAAAAGGTTTTATTCACCAAACGTGCAACGTTTCAGCTCAATCCCAATGAATATCACTTTACTGCAGCTGCTGCTTATCTGTATGTAGTCTCATTACAAATAGTAGGTAATGACAGTATGATCTATTGTTGTTTGAACAGAGTTGTGTAACGCTAGACCACCAATGAAAAGAGCCATACATGAAAGGATAATGTGTTAATCTTCCTTTGCACAAGGGAGGGGGTTTCTTCACACTTATCAGGTCCTGATAATAAAGGCGCAGGATCAGGCCGAAACATTGCACTGTTGGGTGAATAAGCCTCTTGAACTGGTAGTGCTACCTGATGTTTCGTTACAGGATTTAATTTACGATTTAGTCCAAATATTTTTACGTGTTGGGTTTTAATTATTGTATTGGGCTGTATTTGCCAGAAACATTAGTGTAAAAAAAAAAAAACACATGGATAACGCACGTTTTTCAGCCACATTTTTACACTTTGTGAACTCGACCTAAAAGTGAGCGACTTCCTATTACTGCAACACGTGAGCCGAAGACGTCAGTTCTTCGTAACGTATCATGGGTGACGAATTTATCTGCCAATGTTGTTTGTGATTCGTGTTCTTAGCAACTAAAAGTCGTTTTACTTTCTCTTAACTGATCAACAGAACCCCGGAAGCCATCATTTTGGGGTGCACGTGGGAGACCTAACCAACAAGACCACATCGGTACCCGTAGTCATGGAAATCCTTCTGGAGTACTTGGAGATACATGGCCTATACACTGAGGGAATCTACCGGAAATCTGGTGCAGCCAATTGCATGCGAGAGCTTAAACTGTCCCTGGAGAAAGGTACAGCACTGTATGATGATTGGATCTTCAGGTGTAGATTTAACAGAGAAACAAACTTAAAGGGGTGCTCCAGACCCTAAGGGCATGTCACCACGGCTGTTTTTTAGCCAGTTTTGCTGATGGTTTTCAGTTTCGAAAGCAGTCTGCAAACCGGCTGACAAACTTTTACACGGAAAATCCGTGCAGCGGTCACCACTGTCCCAACTGCATGGATTTTCCACCAGACGGTTTTTAGACTACCTGCGGTCCGAAAAAGATTGAACATGTTCATTCTTCTGCCCGGTTTTCAGGCGGATCATGAACATTTCAATGTGAAGGGGGAGGGCCACAAAACAGAGCAAATCACAGGCCATAACGTTGCCTGCATGTGATCTCTGTGACCTGCGGCTGTCAGGCGAATCAAGACCTTTTGCTGCTTCAGCAGTGGTGAATGGACCGGGAGCGTCCAAGAGGCAAGTATGAGGTTTCGCTTCTATTTCTACTCATACCCTGATGGACCAATGAGCAATGTTGGGGCCCAGAACACCCTTTTAAAACTGATTAGAAACATTTAACCATAAACTAATAAAGGATGGATCCCGGCTATCCTCAAGCCTGTTAAACCAGCTGGCTACGTCAAGAAAATGAATAATTATTCTTTGGACAAGGTGTAAAACTTTTCATTATTTTAATAAAAAGTGAAAGACTAAAAATGTATCGAAATAGTAATCAAGAGAGAAACAAAAGATAGCATTATAGGGCAAATTGTATAGCCACAACTCACCCTAATACACCCTATACTTATAGCTGCCTATCATAATGGGGACATCGCCCTCATAAGGACGGCCCCAACAGGAAAATAATACTGGGGCGCCCTATTGCACCCATAGTATATAAATTCCCAAGTAAATGTAAATTCATGACGCGTTTCTTTTCCAGGTCAGTATGGGAATTCCTCAGAGGCAAGATATACAATATTTATCAATAGGTACCCATAGTAAAATCTGCTTAATGTAAAACATCACTATATATAGTTAAGTCCATATATATTTTTGGACACTGATACAAATTTTAGTTTTTTGTACCTATTTACTGAAACTTATTCAAGTTATAAAATGAATATAAAGTCCAGGCTTTCAGGGGATCCACATTAAAATAAAAAAATGGTTTAGGAGTTTCAGCTCCTGTTTATAAATGGACCAATAGTAATTGGACAAATTAAGTAATTGTAAATAAAATGTTTATTTCTTATACTTGGTTGAAAACACTTTGACAATGACGGCCTGAAGTCTTGAACTCGACGCCCTGTTTCCTCCTGTATTTCGGCCTTTACTGCAGCGGTTTTCAGTTTGTGGTCTTTCTGTCTGAAGATTAGTCTGTAACAAGTGAAATGCTGCTCAATTGGGCTGAGAACAGGGGACTGACTTGGCCATTCAAAAAAAATCCACTTCTTTGCTTTAGTAAACTCCGGGGTTGCTTTGGCGTTATGTTTTGGGTCATTGGTCGGTGTTTCATAATACAGATCGAAAATCAGTTTGGCTGCATTTGACTGGATTTGAGCACACAGTGTGTTTCTGAATACCACAGAGTTCATCCGGCTGCTTCTGTCCTGTGTATCTGTTAGGCCATGTTCACACGGCTTAAAATGGGCCGTATTTCGGTCCGTAATTACGCGTGGAGTGCGCCTATTACGGGCCGAAAACGGCCCATTCATTACGGTAATTCAAGTTCTCATAGAGAACTATGGATTACGCTCCCTCTCCCCGCCGGCGAAGCCGCCGGGCGGGGAGGTAATTGAATGTGAATTACTAGCCGCAAATACGCGCCCCTAGCAATTCAAATCTATGGGCGGCGAAAGTGCCGGGCCCCTGTTCAGTCCCCGCTCCGCCCCCCCCGTACTCAAACAGGGCGTATTGACTGGAGGCGCAAGTGTGTACGCCCTGCAAATACACCGTATCGGTGAACATTAGCCTTAGTTCACAAAATATGTAAATGTTCCAAATGTCAAGGTAAACCAAACAGAAACATTAACCCCATCCTGACATTTGACATACATTTATTTCATAATGTAGGTAAGGGGTATGGAGTGGGATCAGGGCCGGGCTAAGGCATTTTGGTGCCCTAGGCAAATAAAGTAAACGGCGCCCCCCACCCCTCCTCCTTATGTAGTTGAAATTTCAACATTACTATAATTAAATGGAGAGGACAGCCACAAATGCCACTCTCCAAATTTTCATGCACAGTCGGCTTGTGCCCTTAGGCATGGCATGACTAAGGGCACATAGTGCCAGAAACGCGTCGGCAGGTGTGTGTTTAGGCACAGATTTTTTCTCCCACTATGCCTCATTTTATATTTTAATTGTATCTATGGATTGGATACTAATGAACTGGTTTTTTGATTTTATTCTATTTTTGACACCGTGTGTTCGCTGTCCCAAAGGACTTTTATTCTATATGTATCTTCCATGCGGCTGGAGCAGGGGACGTGCAACCGAGGTGAGCACTTTGCTATCCTGAAATGATAGGTGAGCTGACTCTATATACCTTTTTTCTTTCAGATTGTAAGCTAGCCTGATCACTGCCTGTGTGAGACTGACACAGGTTATAATGTATTAGCATAGATGAATATGCTAATACATTGCTAAGTGTTAAAAAAAAAATGTAAAACAGTTCTCCCTTCAGGGGATTTTGAAAAAAAAAAAAAAAAATAAATAAATTAATTAAAAAAAAGTGCCAAAAAAATAAAATAAAAATATTTAATAAAAAATAATTGTGCATACATTACACACAAAAAAAATCTACACATATTAGGGATCCACACGACCATAATAACCTGTAGAATTAATCTAACAAGTTATTAAGTGTGAAATTAGAATAAAAAATTTTTAAAAAATTCAGCAAACCTCTATAAGTGAACTTAAACTATTCCTTCAAAAAATAGAAGTTATCCTGAATAAAATGAGGCCTCATCCAACTGCGTCATTGAAAAATAAAAAAGTTATGACTGTTGCAACCCAAAGAGGCAAAAAGTAAAAGAATGTGCTGGTCACTAAGTACTTTTCAGGCGTTCAGTTCAAAAAGCTGTTCACACGGCTTATTGCAGGGACGGATTGCAGCCGTATTGCGCTGCATTACGGCTGGAATCCGTCCCAGCCATTACGGGAATCCACAGGTCTCATAGAGAACTATGGATTCCATCTCGCCTACCTGCTCGGCGAATCCGCCGGGCGGGGAGAAAGTGACATGCACATTATCCCGGCGGGATACGTGCTGTGGATAATGGAAGTCTATGGGGCCGGCGAGCAGCCGCCCCTTACTCAAGGCGTAATTGTGGGCGAAATCCGTCCCGCAATTACAGCTTGAATAAGCCGTGTGAACCGGCCCTAAGGGTCGTTAGAGCATGTCTGTATGCAAACTGGCTGATAACTGCGAGACCTAGCTTTCATAACTGCCCAGTTATTGATGAACCACTACTAGTGGACATCATAAAAATGACACAAACATAATTATTCAAATATATACACTTTATTAGGTACACCTGTCCAACTGCTCGTTAACACTTAATTTCTAATCAGGCACAATCAGCATGGCGGCTAACTCAGTGCATTTAGGCATGTAGACATTGGTCAAGACAATCCCCCTGCAGTTCAAACCGAGCATCAGTATGGGGAAGCAAGGGGAATTGAGCGCCATTGAACGTGGCATGGTTGTTGGTGCCGGAAGGGTCTGGTCTGAGTATTTCAGAAACTGTGATCTCCTGGGATTTTCACGCACAACCATCTCTAGGGTTTACAGAGAATGGTCCGAAAAAGAAAAAAACATCCAGTGAGCGGCAGTCCTGTGGGCGGAAATGCCTTGTTGATGCCAGAGGTCAAAGGAGAATGGGCAGATGGTTCGAGCTGATAGAAGGCAACAGTGACTCAAATAGCCACCGTTACAACCAAGGTAGGCAGAAGAGCATCTCTGACGCACAGTACGGCCAACTTTGAGGCAGATGGGCTACAGCAGCAGAAGACCACACCGGGTGCCACTCCTTTCAGCTAAGAACAGGAAACTGAGGCTCCAATTTGCCCAAGCTCATCGAAATTGGACAGTAGAAGATTGGAAAAACGTTGCCTGGTCTGTGAGTCTCGATTTCTGCTGCTACATTCGGATGGTAGGGTCAGAATTTGGCGTCAACAACATGAAAGCATGGATCCATCCTGCCTTGTATCAACGGTTCAGGCTGGTGGTGGTGGTGTCATGGTGTGGGGAATATTTTCTTGGCACTCTTTGGGCTCCTTGGTACCAATTGAGCATCGTTGCAACACCTTGTTGTATCTATGCCACGAAGAATTGAGGCAGTTCTGAAGGCAAAAGGGGGTCCAACCCGTTACTAGCATGGTGTACCTAATAAAGTGGCCGGTGAGTGTATATGTGTGTTTTTTTAGTCCTTAGGCTGTTACAGGCTGTGGGGGGTGAGGGGCGACACACTGCCTCGACAGTCAGCACTAAGCAGCAGCTCCTGTGTGGGGGAGAGACTGTCTGGAATGCAGACAACATACTACTTACAGGACAGGGCTGGACGGACCTTACTGCCCTGCAGCATCATGGAGGAGGACTGGCTCTCCCCCATCCACCCCTCCTCTTAGTAAGTCCATTCATTCACTGACTGTGGCCGTGCCCCTGCTTTTATCTGCCTCCTGATCGGACTCCACTTCTCACCTCTGTCAGCAGCTGGAGGGCGGCACGGTCTCAGTAAGGGGAGCCTACTCTGATGCGGTGATGATCCGCAGGAGACGGCACCGCGCAGAAGAGAAGCGGTGGGGGGGGGGGGGGTCAGATCGTTTGAGCACAATCTCAGTGACTGTCAGCATGCTGCTGCTGATGAGCATTGCGAGCTATTACAGCAGCCCTGATCAGAGACAGAGTTTATGTCTGAACGTAACAGCGCCCCCCTGTTTTCTAGCAGAGGAGGCGCCCCAAGGCCATCGCCTACCTCAGCCTACCCGTGGTCACGGCCCTGAGTGGGATACTCGCTGTCCACGCACCATTCCTGACCTGAAACAGCTGCTGGTTACAGCTGACAACCAGCTGCAGCCGGGATTTGAGATACCGATACCATTTAACCGATTGGCTACCATGGCACACACGATAGTGGCATCCAATTAATGAAAGAAAAAAATAGCGGCACAGTCTGTTGCAGCCCCCCCCGATTGTAGGATGTCAACCAGCTCCAGCTGTCATGGCAGCCAGAAGCCATATTAGCACTCACATCTGCAGTGCGTTCTCTTTGTAGAATGGTATCCAAAAATGGTGCCCTCTAAAGTGTCCTAGGCGGGGCTTTCCTACCTAATGCCAAAATAGCGGGGTGAATTTTGGTCACTTCACCTTTTTTGTAAATTTTTGGGGGAGGTGATTAAAACGTCACATGTATCCCAAATACAGTTCAGCCCGCAAAAAAAACAAACCCTTGGGTCCATAGATGTAACATTAAACAAAGTTGCTGGTCTCAGGAAATGACGCTGCAAAACAAATTTACAAAATAAAAATTATTTTAAAAGTAGTAAAACGAGGTACATTTTGTTTTACCTTTCACCCCGCAAAGATATTTTTTTTTATTGCTTCCTAGCACATTATATGGTAGGTAGATGGTATCTTCAAAAGTAAGACCCCATATGGCTATGTAGATGGAAAAATACAAAAATGATGACTCTTTGAAGGTGGGAAGAAGGAAAGGAAGATGTCAGAATGAAATAAACGAAAATCTCTGTAACAGTAAAGGGTTAATGTTTGCGGGTGTGTTTTTTTAGGGGGATGATACAGGATTGCCCCTAGGAGTTGTGACCATATGACCATCGTCCCTTTGGTATTGCACAATATTTGTCTCCATTTTTTACTTAAAAGTACACAACCATCAGAAAGGATTTTTTTTTTTTTTTTTTTTTGTTGAAGCCAATATTCCTGGAAAACATTTTTATTTTTTAGAATGTTAGTATTTTTTTTTTTCCTTTTTCTGGAGAGATTAAACTCCTGAGGGGCCAGGCAGATGAATCTATATTAATCTCATTACAAATAGTAGGTATTGACAGAATTATCGCTCTATTCTCTGGACAAGCATATACAAGACTAGACCACAGGGCAATGAAAAGAGGCATATGTGAAAGGATAACATGGTAATCTTCCTTTGCGCAGGGGAGGGGTTTCTTATCAGGTCCTGCTGATCATACTTGCACCTCTCGGGGCAGCCTGGAAGAAAAACAGTCAAGCAATATTCCCCTTTGTGAGCAGTAATGAGAGGTCAGGAAGAAAAACCAGGAAGTTGTGTACATAGATAAATAAAAAATAGAAAATTATAAAAAAAAAAAAAACCAACCACCCAAATTACAAAAAAAAAAAAAAAAAGTGTGTCAATATGTAAATGAACATTTTTGATGTTAGTGTCCCTTTAAGGCTGTGACCTAAACCTTCCATGCAGGATCTGGTTCTTTTGTATGTGCTTATTTACTTGTATGCTTTGCACTAATGATCGACAGCCAAAGATCAAAGTATCCTTTGTTTTTTTTACGTTTATATTTAGCATTTTTCGTTATGTGATCAACAAAGCCCTTTCAGTTTCCTATAAAGGGTAAATTTTTGCTCCTCTCTTGTTCTCATCAGACCCCAACTCTGTGAAACTTGATAAGTACGCGATCCACTCCATCACTGGGATCCTAAAACAATGGTTGCGTGAGCTTCCCGAACCTCTGATGACGTTTGCACAATACAGCGAGTTCCTGAAAGCCGTGGGTAAGTGAACCTCTGTTTACCTTCATTACTCGCTTACTTTCGTGACCTGTGCACGAACAACTTTGAAATATAAATGTATATACAGCTGAAACCAGAAGTTTCCATCCACTATATATAAAGCCCCATCTGCAGGTTTTTCTCACTCTGACATGAAATCAGAATAAACCGTCCTAGTTTTAGGTCAATTAGGAACCAAAATTATTTCAATTTGCCAAATGCCAGAAAATGAGCGAGAATTTTTAAGGTATTTTTGTAAACTTTTGACTTTGCAGAAAGTAATATACACTGGGATAACTATACTCTTAAACAATTTACACAAGACAGCTGTTCTCAAGCTGCCGGCGTCCTGTGTGCCGACCTGTGGTGATGTCATTACCTGCTCTCTGATAAGACGCAGAGAGAGAAGGGGAGAGCAGGACGGTAACCAGAGAAACCTGTGTGCGCTCAGATAACACACAGAGCAGAGAGAGAAGGGGAGAGCAGACGGTAACCAGAGAAACCTGTGTGCACTCAGATAAGACAAAGAGCAGAGAGAGAAGGGGAGAGCAGGACGGTAACAGAGAAACCTGTGTGCACTCAGATAACACACAGAGCAGAGAGAGAAGGGGAGAGCAGGACTGTAACCAGAGAAACCTGTGTGCACTCAGATAACACACAGAGCAGAGAGAGAAGGGGAGAGCAGAACGGTAACCAGAGAAACCTGTGTGCACTCAGATAAGACACAGAGCAGAGGAGAGAGAAGGGGAGAGGCAGGACGGTAACCAGAGAAACCTGTCTGCACTCAGATAAGACACAGAGCAGAGAGAGAAGGGGGAGAGCAGGACGGTAACCAGAGAAACCTGTGTGCACTCAGATAACACACAGAGCTCAGAGAGGAGGGGAGAGCAGGCGTCCAGAGGAATTGTGTGTTTTCTCTCGATAAGACGCAGAGAGAGAAGGGAGAGCAGGAACGGTAACCAGAGAATCCTGTGTGCACTCAGATAAGACACAGCGCAGAGAGAGATGGGGAGAGCAGGACGGTAACCAGAGAAACCTTTGTGCACTCTGATAAGACCAAGAGCAGAGAGGGAAGGGGAGAACAGGACGGTAACCAGAGAAACCTGTGTGCACACAGAGAAGACCCATAACAGAGAGAGTAGGGGAGAGCAGGACGGTAACCAGAGAAACCTGTGTGCACTCAGATAAGACACAGAGAGAGAGGAAAGGGACGAACAGGATCGTAACCACAGACACCCGTGTGCACTCAGACAAGACCCAGAGAGAAGGGGAGAGCAGGACGGTAACCAGAGAAACCTGTGTGCACTCAGATAAGACAAAGAGAGAAGGGGAGAGCAGGACGGTAACCAGAGAAACCTGTGTGCACTCAGATAAGACAGAGACCAGAGAGAGTAGGGGAGAGCGGGACGGTAACCAGAGTAAACCTGTGTGCAGTTAGAGCAGATAAAAATATCCATTATCACCTTAACAAAGCAATATACGTTGAAAAAGTGTTCATTTACTAATCCCAATATTTACTAAAGCCAATATTTATCGTGAGACAACCCCTTTAAATCTGGCTTCATGTCTGAAAGTATAAAATTCTAACATCAGGTACATGCAATGAACAAAAGCCAGGAGGCCGCCCATGTGGCAGGTGGCAGACCTAACTATGTCATGCAACTTTATCCTATAAGTTATCAGAATTTTTGAGGCGCTTGTGACGTTCTGGTTGTTTTGTCTTCTGCCGGGTGATGGTGGTTTTCTGGAAAAACTGCTTTTGTGACGCTGAACACGTCTGTATTTTCTTCCTCAGAGCTCCCAGGAAAGCAGGAGCAGCTTTGTGCCATTTATAAGGTTCTAGGACAGCTTCCACAGGCCAACTATAACAGCTTGGAGAGACTGATCTTTCACCTAGTCAAGTAAGTAGAACAGGTTCTGCCTGGTGTTACAAGCCAATATACATGTGCTAATACCGTTATATAGTGTACAGCTCTGCTAGAAGGTCAGTAAGGGGGCATTTAGACGGCTCGGCAAGTGAGCCGGCTTGATACCCACTTACTGACTACATGGCATAACTGTATGTCATATGTTGCTAAGGGGTTAAAAATACACTAATCAGAAAAAGTTAGGGATATCTTAGGATGAACAAAATATTTTAAATGCAGTAAATGAGCCATTCTGTTCCCTGTAGATGCACTCGTCCAACTGTTCAATGTTTCAGGACTTTCCGCACAACTTGCTGATCTCTAACAAGGAGCTTAATGGCAAAATTCCTAACAGGTGTTTGGTCCCTGAATCGCCCATTTTTTCCACTTTTTTGCCTTTATTTGATTCTTCCAGTCTCTCTGTATCTCTGATGCAACCTGTTGATGACACACTAAGCTCAGTGGCCACTTCCGTCTGAGAGCATCCTGCTTGAAGCCTACCAATGGCAAAGTCTTGTTGATCAATTGTAAGGTGTTGTCTTGGTGTCATATGAATAGCAGGATAAGGAGGACTGTTTAAATCCCAATTCACATTGATCACCTAAATTTATTTGGCAGAGAGTACTGAAACATTGAACAGTTGGACATGTGCATCTAAAGGGAAGAGATTGTCGCATTTAACCCCTTAAGTCAAACGCCTGAAAAGTACTTAATGACCAGAACATTTTTTTTTCTTTTTTTATTTTTTTTTTAGTTTTTGCCTCCTTGCGTTTCAACAGTAGTAACTTTTTTATTTTCTCAATGACGCAGTTGTATGAGGCCTCTTTTTATTCGAGACAAGTTGTACTTTATGGAGGAATAGTTTAAGTTAACTTATAAATAATTGCAGCATTTTTTTTTATTTAATTTTTTTTTAAACCATTCACATTTCAAACTTAATAATTTATTTGATTAATTCCACAGGTTATTACGGTCGTGTGGATACCTAATATGTGTAGGGTTTTTTTGTGTGTGCAATATATGCACAATTATTTTTTATTAAATATTTGTTTTTATTTTTTTATTCATTTTTTTTACTTTTTTGGTTTTTTGGTTTTTTTTTTTTTTTTAAATCCCCTGAAGGGAGAACGTTTTTTTACATTTATTTATTTTTACACATAGTAATTTATTAGCATATTCATATATGCTAATACATTATAATCTGTGTCAGTCTGACACAAGCCATGATCAGGACAGCACACAGTGTGCCCTGGTCACTGGATTGTTACACAGACAGCTCTGGGGCTACTCTAGGTCCCCAGGGCTGACTGTGCAGCCATTCCCCGGGCTCTGTGGGGTCACCGGGTGTTCCGATCACCCGACAGAGCAGGGAAACCCTTTGATTGCGCTGCGGTGACGACCCGCCGCTTTCAAAGGGTTAAAGCACCGGGTTGCGGAGGTTTCCCCCGCTACCCGGAGCTAGCAGGGGATGCTCTGGGATCAGGGCTGTGACGTGCAGCCCTGATCCCAGCGCGGCTGCGGCGCCCGGGCCCCGCAAACGCCAACGTCTAAAGACGTCGCTGCAGACGAACGACCTGAAATGCCTGATGCCGAAAGACGGTGGGCGGTCGTTAAGGAGTTAAAAAATTTGTTTCTAGAAATTTCATGTTCATCCTGTAATTTCAACCAAAAGTCAAATATCCCGAACTTTTTGTGAGTAGTGTATATTACTGACTTTGTACAGACGTGGCAGATAATGGCTGTTAGTTGCATCTGTGGGATAAAGGAATGCTACTGTGCACCATTATTTTGCATATTCCCCCCCACCTCCCCTTCCACAATGAGATTGCAGGCTGCTGACCACTTGTCATGGCATCCAGGGACCTAATAAAGACCTCCAGGGCTGTGATCTTGGTACTCCTATTACACCCTGTAATATGAGAAATATTTTTGTACAGTCTTCTGCAATATATCATTGTAGGAAAGTTTTAAAGAATAAATGAAAAAGTTGTAAGTTGCCATCTTACAACTTAAAATATACCCAAAATGGTACCAAATAAAATTATACTTCAGCCTGCAAAAAACGAGCTCTTACTCATGCCCATAGATAGAGGATAGGTGGGGATGGGGGAACCAAACTGGTTTTACCTCTTTTGTAAAAGTCCAATCTATTGAAATATATAATCATTTATCCAGTACAGTCAACACTATACAAGAAAAGAAAAATGCCAAAAAGTGGGAGGGGGGGGTTGTGTTTTTGCGTCCCCCCAAATAACTGGAATAAAAAGTTGCACATATTCCAGAATAGTAGCAGTGAAAACTCCACTTCAGCCCACAAAAAACAAGCCCTCAGTCAGGTCCATGGATGGAAAAACAATAAAGTTATTGGTTCGAAGAAAGTGGCGATCCATCGTAAACGTAAAAAAATGTAAAGTTGTTTTAATTTTTTTTAAGTACTAAAACACAATGAAAACGTCTAAAAATTTAGCATAAACGGAATAGTACCGACCAGCAGAATACAGATAATGTCATTTATAAGAAACCGTGGACTCCATAGAAATGACCCAGCCCACCCAAAAAAATGTTTTATTTGTTTGTGTGTTTTCTTTATATTCCACCCATTTCAGAATTTTGGGGCGGGGGTGGTGGGTTTCCTGGTACATTATATGGTACAGTAAATGGTGCCATTAGAAAGCAGCTCTTGTCCTACAAAAAAACAAGCTCTCCTACATCTTAATAGACAGAAAAATAAAATAGGTTACGGCTTGGAAGGTGTGGAGAGAAAAAAAAAATGCAACGTAAACCATTTTTGCTGCGGCAGGAAGGGGTTATTGCGCCCTCTTACATCTAGCATGGCATTTTGTTAAATTACTTTCCTCCACTTTGTAAAGACGTTGACCTTTTTTTTTTTTTTCCTTTACTTCTCAGGGTTGCTATTCTGGAAGATGTGAATCGCATGTCTCCAAACTCTTTGGCTATAGTCTTTGCCCCCTGCATACTTCGCTGCCCTGATAATTATGACCCATTGACAAGCATGAAGGAGGTCTCCAAAGCCACCGCGTAAGTATGGATCATCTGCGCTTAGGAGAAGTTGGTGATGTTGTGGCTGACACTCTTTTAGCTTGAAATTAAAGATGCTGTTTTACTGAGCCTGCTCTTCACAGCCAGCTTCAGGCTCCCACTTCCTGTTCAGACTGTGGGCGGTTCTAAAGCTTCATGCTCCTCCTTCCTGTTCAGGCTGTGAATAGTTCTACAGCTTCAGCCTTCTGCTTCCTGGTCAGGCTGGGGGAGGCTCTACAGCTTCAGGCTCCCAGTTCCTTGTCAGGCCAGGGGTGGTTCTACAGCCTCAGGCTCCCACTTCCTGGTCAGGCTAGGGGTGGTTTAAAGCTTCAGGCTTCCACTTTCTGGTCAAGCTGGAGGTGGTTCTAAAGCTTCAGGGTCCCGCTTCCTGGTTAGGTTGGGGGTGGTTCTACAGCTTCAAGCTCCCACTTCCTGGTAAGGTTGTGTTTGGTTCTACAGCTTTGAATCCCACTTCCTGGTCAGGCTGTGGGGGGTTCTACAGCTTCAGGCTCTCGCTTCCTGATCAGGCTGTGGGAGGTTCTACAGCTTTGAATCCTACGTCCTGATCAGGCTATGGGCGGTTCTACAGTTTTAGGCTTTCACTTCCTGTTCTGACTGTGGGAGGTTCTACAGCAGTGACTAACATTACAGCTCTGCTTTTCCTAGCTGAGCCGGTTGAAGACAACAGAACTCTGAAGAGTTAAACTTTGTCAGTAAGAAAGAAAATCTCCCATTCTGCTGCTAAGACACAGCAGGAAGTAACCTTACCATCTCCTAGAGCAGATAGAGGTGGTCAACAGGCTAGAAAGCCTTCTGTAAACAGCAGGAGATCAAAACTGCTCTAATTATTAAATAAAGCAAATTCCGAACAGCAGTGTATTTTGTAATATTATTTACCTTTGCCTACATGTGTACAGAAACATTGATTCGCTTTAAAGTGCAAGGACTGATTCAGTTCTTTTCTTCACTCACAGATGTGTGGAGATGTTAATAAAAGAACAACTCCGGCAATATAAAATTAAGATGCAGGAAATTGGCCTCTTGGAAGCAGCAGAGACTCGAGCGGTGTGCAGACTGTCCCTTCTAAGGCAGAGCTCGGTAAGGGATGCGGACCACAACATGGCTATCGATAGGGACCTACTATGTGCTTTTTGAAAGGTCGTCCCCCACCAATCACTTTTCCACTTAAATGTGATTTGCAGCAGTTTCCCAAATATACTTCCTGAAATATCTGTATCAATGTGAGAGGAATAGATTTCCTCATCTCCCTCCCGGCAGAACATGCAAAAACAAAAAAAAGTTGGATTCCAGCACCGTAGGTTTCCCTGCATCCAGATTATTGCTTCCTTGTTGAACACACGTGCACAAAATCATACTTGGTTATGTCCGAACAACAATATGGATGCAATGAAGAGATGTGCAGGAGTCTTACTCTATAAATCGGGTCTAGTCATTCATGTGTGGTAGGTGCAGGTCCTAGAGGTGGGACCCACGCCCATCTCAAAAACGAGCTCCTGCACCTCTCTGCTCATCACGGAGAGGTAGTCAGAACGGTCTCATCGGTTTCGGTGGAAGTTGTGAGTGCGGCTAAGTATCGCGCTCAGTTGAATTCAGAACTCCCATTGAAATCTGAGGCTTTTCTAACCCTCTGTCTGGATTGAACCGATAGGTTCTGTGGCTCGTTGAAGAGAGTCCATCAGTCCATGAATTTGCTTGGTGGGAATAACCCTTCAATAGTGGATTCGTATATCCCATACTTGCTGCAGAATTTCAGGTTTGTAATCTGCACTTACCAACAAATTTTGCTTTTGAAACTGGTTTTAACAAACCCTTATCCACAGTGTTTAGGAATGCTGGCGAATTTTTTTTTTTTTTTTTTTTTTTTATTATAAATTCCCAGAACACCCACAACCATTAGAAATTTTGTATCCATGGAGTCCAGAACAATTGGGATTTGTTATACAAAGTATTTTTTTTTTTGTTACTTTAATTCTTGTTACATAAAAATAAAATATAAATATACATATTCTCAGGAAACTCATATCAATTTTGTCATTTGAAATGTATTGATGGAGTGCAAAATGATTAACAATGATTAAAGTATCACAAAAACATGATGCATTGTACAATGAATGCTAACTATTTTGGACTCCACATTTCAAATGACAATCGATGAGTATCCTGAGAATTAAGAAAAAGATGTAGGGCGTCATGTATGAATGGGGCTGCGCCAGAAGTCTGGTGTCTTTTCAGCCCAAAAACTGCCACAGCCCTGTTCGCTATATTTTTAATGAGACACACTCCAATATCAGGCACATTACAGAGCGCCCGCGCCACTTTGTAATGCGCCTGATTACGGGAGGCGTCGCAATAAAACCGTACGCAGCAATCGATTATAGCTTTATTACGCCAAATCCAGGCGCATTACTGCTGGAACAGGTAGAGCACTTTAAAAGTGGTTTACCTGAGCCAGAATTGTCGCTTTGTAGCTAGAAAGCGCAAAATCTATGACCCATGACCCGGGTTAGAACAGGTTCATAGATTCAGGCGCATTCTACACTACTAATGCGTGCAAAAAAATGGCACCTGGACGCCAAAAATCATACATGTCGCCCTAAATTTTTATTTAACAATGGTTAAAGTATCACAAAAAAGATGATGTGATGTACAATAAATTTTAAATAAAAACATCATATTAAAAAAAGAAAAATTCTCAGGATACCCATCTCATTTGAAGTGTTGTGTCCATGGAGTCCAAAACGATTATAACGCATTGTACAATGCATCGTGTTTTTTTTGTGGTACTTTCATTAAAAAAATGCTCAGGATGCTCATCTCGATTGTTATTTGGAATGTTTTATCTATGGAGTCCAAAGTGATTATGGTTACTTGTACAATGCATCGTGGTTTTTTTTATTTTTTCTTTCATTAACAAATTTAAAAAATTCTTAAATCTTAAAAAAAAATCTTATTTGTCATTTTTGAAATTTTGTACCCATGAAGTCCATAACAATGAAGTCATTGTACAATGCGTCGTATTTGTTTGTGGTACTTTCGTTATTGTTAGAAAAAACCAAAATTATAATTTTAGGAAAAAAATCTGTAAATAAATTCCCAGGGTATTCAGTAGCAGAGAGTCTATGGATTTTCCCCATGGTGTTCATATATCGCATTAAATAAAATCCACAGGTAAACTCTGCACTAAAATGGACGCAAGCAAAATCCACATTGAAATCCGCAACATAGTTTTAGAAATGTTCATAGTGTAATTTTTCACCACAGTTCTTTACCTCATATGTTGCAAAAGTTTTCAATGACTGTGCCAGTGCCGACCGTAGCAAATGTTCATAACAACCCCCACAAATGTAGGCGAGTGCCCTGCAGGGCTGCTGCCTGGCACGGACTGATCGCCCCTCGTATTGTGCATGTTCCATGTTTTCTTATTGGCTGTATTGTGTGCTCCTCCCTGAGACTTGTCGTCTGTCCATTTCTCCTGTAACAGGCGTGGTCTGATCATTTAGGATTTATTTCTCCTATTGATGGTCTTCTGGTAGGTACAATGCCCTCTGCTGCATGAAGTGCTTGAATCACAACACACTGCATTTACAGCAAAGCAGACTGCGTTAACGGTCAATCACCCGCCCTCGCTTATCCCCATAGTATCTGCAGGGCAGCATTATGCACTCAGATTTAACCTCTATAATGCCTGATTACCTCTACTTACGTGTGTTAGTTTAGATCTATGTCTGTATATCTCAATCAGGTTTGTTTGTGTGTGTATATGTGTATGTATGTGTATGCAGGGGCACAGCTAGAATGCGTAGAGCCCCGTAGCAACATAAGATGGGCCCTACCACATAATGACAGGAAACAACAACATAAGTAGCAATAATGAAAGGTATAAATAATACCGCCCTATATCAGGGAATAAAGCAGAAAACCAAAAACGAATAGTTCTCTTCAAAAAGGAACAATGTTCTTGTACCTGAGCGAGGCCCCCCTCAACCTCTAGAACCCATAGCAGTCTCTATGGTTATAGTTACGTGTGTATATTTCAATCATGGGTGTATGTATGTGTACTAGTGCATCTCAAAAAAATTAAATATCATTGAAAATTAAAGGGGTTCTCCAGGAAATCTTTTTATTTGTTATAGGGCTCACAAATGTATTATATTAAACCTTGTAATTCAGACTGTAATGAGTCTATACAATATATGGGTTTCTCTATTTGACTTAAATTATTGATATCAATTATCTTTTCAGTGCTATTCTAATCTAGTATATCTCAATCAGGCGTGTATGTATGTGTGTGCACATGTACGTTTATGTAAGCATGCATGTGTGTATATCTCTGTCGGGGGGTGTGCGTGCATGTTTCTGTGTGTGTGTGTGTGTGTATGTATATATCTGTCGGGTGCGTGTATCTATATCTCAGTCAGGTGCATGTATTGTGTGTTTATCTATATCTCAATCAGGGGTGTCTATATGTATATACAGCTCAGGAAAAAATTAAGAGACTTCTGCACAGTTTTCTAAAAAAAAATCAGCCTCTACACGTCTGACGGCCATTCCAGTGTCAGTTGAATTCCAACCAAAGTCCACCTCATTCTACTTAATGTGCTTCTGATGAGGTGATCACCTGAACCAAATCTTATTTAATGAAGGAAAGTATAAAAAACCCTGCTGTGGTCTTCACAATCCTCTTGCAATAGGACAAGCTGGATGGCAAAACAAGTGCTAGGAATAGGCCAAAAGGAATTTGAATGAAAAAAATCATGGTTATTCCACCAAATATTGATTTCTGAACTCTTCCTGACTTAAAACATTGTCTTACTGTTTCTAAAGAAATATGAACTTGTTTTCTTTGCATTATTTGAGGTCTGACAGCTCTGCTGCTGCGGCTTCTTTTTTATTATTTTGAAGATTTCTCATTTACTGCAAAGAAATAGAATTTTTTTTGCTTTGAATTTCGGAGACGTTGTCAGTAGTTTATATAATAAAATAACAATGTACATTTTTCTCCAAAAATTTACCATTGAAGAGAAAAATCAGAGAAACTGAAAATTTTGCAGTGGTCTCTTAATTTTTTCTAGAGCTGTGTGTGTGTGTATATATTTGTGTGTGTGTGTGTATATAATTTTGTTTATCCTATTTACTAATTTAGGATTTCCCTTTTGCCAATCTCATTTCAAGATGTGTCTTGTCCCTTGAAATATTTGCTGTGTTTTTGCATGTTCCCAATTTGCTTTTGAAACTAAACTTCTGAAGAGTAAAAATGTGCATGTTGGGGTTTTGTAGGTTTTGTTTTGTTTTTTAAATAAGGCCAGGGTGGAGGGTAATAGAAAAAAAACAAAGTCAATCTTTACTCTCTGTTTCTGTAGCGCCCTGGGAGCAGCTCCACTCATTATGCCACCTGCCATCAAACAGCAGAGGTTTGTATGCCATTTACTCACTTGAGCGGGAGCCCCTGATGTTGGACGGCAGGAGGCGCAGGAAGGGAAGAGGCGCTATAGAATGATGAACGAACCGGAGGAATGTACAAAATTTGGTCGCGCCCCCCCATGCTGGTCTTATTTAATGTAATTAAAATAAAAAACAAAAAAAACCCTGGAACACTCCTTTCACCTGAATGTGATCTAGAGAATGTCTATCTCACGGCCTGTTGCTGTTTGCAGAGTAAGAGCCCGTCCCCCAGTGGCAATGGCTTACCGGACCTGGAAGCGGTGCAGGAGGTGCAGCTGGCGGACTGTGACGCCGCCCGGGAATCAGAATTATTAATAGAGAGGATAAGATCCATTAAAGATGAGAAGTAAGTAACTACAACAGTCAAATGTTTCACTATAAAGGGTTATATGTCGGTCCCTTTCTTCTTGCTAGGAAATGTGCACTCTCTTGCAGTGTGTTGTGTACAGAAGTTCCACATGTACTGACATGGGATCTGTGTGCCAATTTTTTGGTAAGGGAAAAGCAACTTGGAAATATGGCTGTTTGGCATTTAGAGGAGAAATTACACTGAGCAGAGTCTGATTTTCTTGCACAGGTCTAGTTGGTCATTGATGGTGTAAACATGCACCTTCATAAGCTGCCGGCTGAGCACTTGCTTGGTCCACATCTATTCCTCCCAATCCTCTTCATATGTCATTGGAGAGAAGAGAGCAAGACCCCGTTAGACACCCCTTGCTGTGGCCTATCTCTATGGAAACAAAAGGATGGGAGGAGGAGTGAAATTCATCATGTCCAGTCCTTCACTCCCCCGACATATGTCGGGGAAGAATTGGGTGGCCAACCATACTTAATTGGCACATTTTGCCCATTATGGCATGTTTAGATGACTTCTCTTTAATGTGCTTGGGAAAACCAGTTCTGTATGGAGAGGGCCTTGCCCCTTCCTAACAGAATGATGTAAATGAATGCCAAATGTGGGGTGGTGGTTAAAGAGAGGTTCTCACCATGCTGTTTCACAACCAGCTTCTGTCCCCCACTTCCTGTACAGGCGGCGGGCGGGGCTACAGCTTCTGTCCCCCACTTCCTGTTTGGGCGGTGGGTGAGCTTGTTACTTACAGAAGGGTATAAACAGCAGGGCAGAAGGCTACAGAGCTCTAAAGAGATAAAGTTTGTCAGTAACCTAGATGCACAAGCTCATGTGCTGCTGATGAGACACAGCAGGGAGTGACGTCATGTTGGCCAGGAGTGCTTGAGCAATGAGAGCAGAGAGGTGGTCAGTAACCATGGAAAGCTTGTGTACACAAGCAGGAGATATGAACTGCGCTATTTCTGAAAGGAAGCGAAATCAGAACAGAATGTATTTAGTAAGTCTTGGTCTACATGTTTTAAGCAACTGAATGTGGGGAGTGCCCTTTTTTCTTGTGTGGTTTTTTTGGGTTTTTTTTTTATTTTTATTTAAAGCCAGTAAAAGCTATGAAAAAAGTGTTCTTGTTTTGAGCAGTGGGAGTCACTGACGCTCTTCTTGTCTGTGATTGCTGAGCTGAGTCACAAATTGTTGGCGCGATGGTAAATAGGCAACTAAAAGTGAACAGGGGCACTGGGAATGGGAGAGCGTTTAGAGGCAGGAATACATTATATCTGTCCTTGGCTCTCCTGTTGCGTCGTTTTGGGTGTACTTAACCTGTACCTCCTTCTGGTTTAGAAAGAGGCTCCTGTATGGTCTCATCATTTTACCTCATAAGCTTACTAGTTTATTCCTGTTTTGCAGGGAGGATATTACTTACCGGCTTCCGGAGCTGGAGCAGCGCGGCTCGGATGAAGAGAACATGGATTCGGAAACCTCGAACAGCACAGAGAGTTTACTGGATGATAGACCTGTCCCTCTAGAAAAGGAAGGTCAGTATTAAGGTAGTGTGTCGTTTGGTATTACTTCTATATTACAACGTGCATGCAAAGTTCTTCGCAAGCATAACAATACAGAGACGTTTCCACTGTACGGCTGTGATCACATGCGGCGTCATTGCTTTCTGTCAATCAGAATTCATTTTCACAAATCCAAGGCCAAAAATGGCTCCATCCATGAGTCGTAGCAAACGCTGCCCTTCTTCAGGCCGTATCTGGTGCCGTCAGATGTTGCTAATGAATAATAACTGAATAAGTTGATAAATATATAGTTGGCAACTTTGGATAAATTGTATGCTGCATTTTTCAATCCTCTTTTTAGGATATGCGCCGCAATACGGCGGATGTTTTGGAAGCACGCGCTGATCAGTGCGTAATTCCAAAGCATGGGGGGCATTGACATGCATTGTGAGCGGCACGCAAGCGCCGCTAACAATTGACCTGTCACTTCCCCTGGAAATAAGTCATTAGAACAGCAGGTCAGTGAATAGAAACTATGGGACTGATCCTGCTTGGTGAACCACAGGACCCAGCAATACCTGGGCTGTGCCGGCTCTTGCTGTATGTAGAATAAAGGGTGAGAGCAGCAAAAATAAACTTCAAATCTAATGTTGTAAAAATTTAAAAATCTGAACATAATCATCAGAGGGTTATTTAATGTAAAATTAGTTTTAGATTCTTTTAATTTTAGATACATTTTATAGGAGATATTTTTATATTTTTGGGACATTCTATAATTTTTAATTAAAATTTTAATATGAATTTTTTATTTAAATAATATAATTAAATTTTCTAATAGGTTGATAATATCAAAATTACTTTTTTTATTGCCAATGTGGAACTGAAAGTAATGAAAATTTTTTCCCCTAACAACAAATCCAGCTCCACTCCGACTCCTCAGGCAGATCACATTGGAATAGGTCTTTCTGTCCGAGCAGTAACGTGCCTGGTTTTGCCGACCCACATTTATATATGTGTCTAATATTACTAGTGTGGAGCGACGCCCCCAGAACACCCCCTCATGTTAGACGCATTAGAAAGTGTCGAGTCTTATGAACAATGCACTGAACTCATTCATCCGGTGCATTAGACATCGGAGCCGCTCACTTTGCCACATTTTACCCCAGAAGAGGGTGAAAAACTCACTCATACAGGTCTCCCTAAGTCTTAATGCAAGAAGTATTTGTCTAATGTGACACCAATACAGCCAAATCTAATGTCAATTGGATGAGTTTCTAGAGTGTTACAGTATAACAAGGTATTCTGAAGGTCTGGGACTTTATTCCCTAAAATGAGGACAATTGGCTTCTACCTCAAGGAGGGTTTTTACCTTCCTCTGGATCAACACTATAACACAATGGGCTGAACTGGATGGACGTCTGTCTTTTTTTTCAGCCCTACAGACTCTGTAACGGAGTTGAAACCACATTTTTCTTTAGGAATTAATAAAAGTTAAGTAAAAACAGTAATCTTTATCGACTGAGTATTTTTTATGCCTTTTATGAGTATATTAGTCATTAGTATTCACCCCAGTCTACCAAAGGGACTCGTTTTTTTGTATTTTTGGTTGAAATGCGGTCACAAGGCATTATGGGAAAGGAGCTGAGAAGCTCAAGCGCCCTCTAGTGGATGTAACAAATCCTCAATTTTCTTTAGACTCACCCAATCTTTAGAAAGCAAAATGGATATTAGCCAAGCCACCAGTATCACTCATCTGCATACAGCTGTTGAGTTTTGCTCCTCATCAGTGCAGAGCAGAGTGTACTGGCTGGCTGGGTGGGAAGCAATGAGTGGCTCAGAAATGGGAACATCTCTCCTTGGGGATAGCACCACATAGGCGTGTTGAGTTTTGAATTGCAAAAAGGCAGTTCAAACCTCCACACGCCTATGTGGTGCTCTCCCCAAGGAGCAATGTTCCCCTTTCTGGTTCAGATGCTGGTAACATACTGCACCTTCTTCTCTGATGACACGCCGATCACGTACAGATCGGTCTTTAGTAACTACTTTTGCAGAACCATATGGAAACTCCATGAATTCACATCTACCTTGTGGCATATACAGCCCGAGGATGGGCGATCTCCTGAAGCGTTGCTATGACCCGTGTACAAGTGATCGATGGGGCTATTTTTGGACTTGTAAAATAAAAAGTATTGCTACCAAAAGTTTTTTTGCTCTGCCAACCATTGGTTGTGTAATGCTGTTCTTAATCAGGAGTGGTAAGCCCCCAGGATCTGGTGCCCGTGATGTAGCTCTTCTCATAATGCACATTGCTTTTTACAAAATCTCATTCATATGTGCCAGAAAAACAAAGGTGGGTTCTGGAGCTTGCTGTGGATCTGCGGCATGCCTTGCATGTTCCTGCTGTGTCAGGGATTTTACCCTTAGCAGTGTACGGGAGCAACCATAGCAGGGGTTTAATCCACAACAACAACAAAAAAAGCTTCAGGCTTTGTTTCCTGTTCAGGATGTGGGTGGTTGTATAGCTTCATACTCCTGCTTCCTGTTCAGGCTGTGGGTGGGTTCTACAGCTTCATACTCCCGCTTCCTGTTCAGGCTGTGGGTGGGTTCTACAGCTTCATACTCCCGCTTCCTGTTCAGGCTGTGGGTGGGTTCTACAGCTTCATACTCCCGCTTCCTGTTCAGGCTGTGGGCGGTTCTACAGCTTCCATTTCTCCCGCTTCCTGTTCAGGGCTGTGGGTGGGGTTCTACAGCTTCATAAATCCCGCTTCCTGTTCAGCTGGAGGCGGTTCTAAAAGCTTCAATACTCCCGCTTCCTGTTCAGGCGGGGGGGGGTTCTATAGCTTCATACTCCCGCTTCCTGTTCAGGCTGTGGGTGGGTTCTACAGCTTCATACTCCCCTTTCCTGTTCAGGCTGTGGGTGGGTTCTACAGCTTCATACTCCTGCTTCCTGTTCAGGCTGTGGGTGGGTTCTACAGCTTCATACTCCTGCTTCCTGTTCAGGCTGTGGGTGGGTTCTACAGCTTCAGGCTGCTGCCCTTCCTGTTCGGGCTGTGGGTGGGTTCTACAGCTTCAGGCTTCGTTTCCTGTTCAGGCTGTAGGCCACTCACAGCCTGAACAGGAATGAACAGTCTGAAGCTATAGAACTACCCACAGCCTGGACAGGAATTAACAGCCTGACGGTGGCTGTCTAGTGTAGGCTAAAAGGCCAGATTGGAAAACCCTTTTAAAGGAATTGTCCAGTTTAAAAAAATTAAAAATAATAAGCTCCCAATTCCCATAAAAAAGGCCTATTGTCCCCTTCTGCCTCCTCTCCATTCCAGCGCTTGCGTCTCTCTGGTCTTCTCTTCAGGACTTCTTCCGGACAGGGATGCCGTTGCAGTCTCATGCCTTTACTTGCATCACCGGTCATAGCTGCTTACTCCTGAACTGTGATGTAATTGAGAGGTATGTGACCTCTGCGGCCAATCATTGGTGACCTCCCTGCTCGGAAGTAGCTGATGCAGCCCATACAAGAGGGGATATCTAGGAATAGGTAGGATACTGTAATGGACACACATTGCAAAGTGACTTGTTTTTGCAAGATCTTTGACATAAAAAGCAGCGATCCCTGTAGTAAGACAACCCCTTTAATGGTGCCAGTGCATTCGATGCCAAAGTTACTGAGTTTTCTCCAATCCCAGCCATTGCGGTGTGATCCCTGATCACCAGAACGATACCCTAGAGTAGAGAGGGGTGCATTTAATTAGTGTTTAGTCTGTGCAAGTAAAGAAGGGGGATTATGAATTCCCCTAATATGAACTTTACCAGTCTACCAAGTGTTCGCTCTTGCTGGAAGGTGTCACCGGTTGGGGTCCAGGTGCCAAATCAAGATCCTGTGAATGAGGCTCATTTGGGCAGGACCAAGTCTGGCACCTGAACTCCGCCTGGACGTAAATGGCACCATGCCAGGAAAATCTCCACGCGCACTGGTACGCCTCTATGCCACATCTGATCACAGGGGGTCTCCACTATAGGACCCTCACTCAAGTGACAATATTTTGCTGTGACAATTAATATAATATGTAACTCTCTGTATGTGATAAGTTTTGCCATTTGACAAAACATGTTTGTTAATATAATATAACATATTAACATAATCTAATGACGGCTCACATATTATGAGCACGCTCCCATGTCCAGGTGATTTTTCTAATTTTTTTTTTTTTTTTGTCCCCTCTGCAGCGACTTGTGTGGTAGACGCAGCAGTTGTGTCGCAGCCGGTGGCGAAGCCCAACAACTTTGCAACCAAAGGCCCCGTGCCCACATTGTATCCTCCTCCTATGAAGCGAAGGCCTTCCTCCTTCCTCGCTAAAATGAGAGGCACAAGGCGCAACCCCATACTTCCGACTGCCAACATCAAGTTACCCCCGGGAATCTCCAAAGCCACGGACTACGCTGAGGATTCGGGCAGCGTGCGGAGGAGAGAGCAGCCGGGGCGAAGAACTGACAGCATCCAGTCTGTGTATGTCCCCGACGGCTCGGAATTAGGAGCCCCTCCGGGAACCCTCGACTACGAACCCACCGCCAAACTAGTGCGCCGATTCTCAGACCCTCATCTCCAGATCCCGTGCCCCGAGGAGTCCTCCCTCTGAACTGTTACACGTACATGAGAGAATCTTTATTCGTTGCTGCAAGGAACCTCTCATGGGGGGGCCACGTATAGCAATGATGATACAAGGGGGAAACTCATTTATATATATTTAAACAGACTGCTGCCCCTCACCTGTATACGTGATGCAGTATTGGGGTGTATGGATCGAATGCTGAGTGAGTGTTGCCCTTCCTACGGTAGCGTGGGAGTAGTTCCAAGCCGTTCATTCCTGGTTTGTAATATCATTTGACCAAATGTTTCGTTTTTTGTTTTTTTTTATTATAATTTTTTTTTTTGCCTTGTGCACCTGTTACAGTAATATTTTTAAATGTATATGACATAGCGTTTTTTAATATTTTGTTGCATTTTTTATATATATATAAATATATATATAGTAAGAGAAGGGCCAAACGATTGTGCTAAGGAGCAGCAAGAGGTGTTCGATAGTCGCCGTCTTCGGCTGGATTCACATCCGCGTCGGAGGTGTCAAATGATCCGTTTACTGGCGGATACGAACGGCACCTGACGGATCCCTATGACCACAATGTGGGTCCGTCAGGTTTCCGCCGTTTTAGTTCTATTTTTTCCGTCATTCCCCACAGAACTTGCAACAGAGATTCCAAACAGCATCTTCGCTGCAGGTGTGAATCCACCATTAGGGTATGTTCACACAGCTTATATACGTCTTGGAACCACGCGTGTAATTCCAAAGCGTAGGGGTGCCGGCCCCATAGTCATGCATTGTCAGCGGTGCATAATCGGCGCTAACCATTCCTCCTCCAATCCCCCTCCCCCGCGCATACAACACAATCGTATTGTACGCGCGGGGAGACGACGCGTAATCCATAGTTCTCTAGGAGAGCTGTGAATTACCGTAATTGCGGCGCGTATAAAGCGCAATATGCAGCAAAATGTGCGGTGAAATAAGCCATGTGAACATACCCTTAGAGGTGACAGAATTGCCAGCACGATGCAGTAAGGCGCAGTTCACATTTTGCATCGGAGGTTTCGTTCGGATCGTTGCATGAGGGACTCCAGCACCGCCTGACAGATCCTATTGACTACAGTGAGGTCTGTTGGATTTCCATCATTTTAACATACAAAATAGCTCTGCATCTTTTCCCTCATTTTGGATGGAGGCGCCGGACGGGTCCTCTCGATGCAGATGTGAAGCGGCCCTAAGAGAATGTGTCCATGTAGTAAGTGCTGCAGAAAATAATAATAGAGGCCATGTAAATTTCCAGTGACGCAGGAGCAGCCGGTGCCTTATCAGTGTGAGTGGTTTAGTCTTTTTCTATTTGCACATTTACAGACGTTGGTTGTGTTCGTGTCCTTGCCATTCTGTCTAATCGTCTTAAGATGCAACAAAGTCTGCTCCATCTGACTTGCAGCCTTACTGTTCCCTTCTGAATCTTGTATACTGTAAGTATTCCATTAGAAGTACTTGAAGAGCTGCCGCATCTGCCGGTATCTGCCACTCCATGGCCTTTTAGTTTGTTTTTTCTAATATCCCTCCCCGCTTTCAGTACTGTTAACTGCTAGGCTGACAAATGGGCGGTCACCAGCACGAATAGAGAGAGTGCTAGCTTCGGTCCCTTGTGATTGTACATATCCTGCAGACTGTCATGAACGCCATTGCCACTGCTCAAGGGGTGTGAACCTAAGGGCTCTCCCCAGTCAGTAGCTTTCAGTACTGTTCATTTTGGCACTAACATGCTAATTAATTCCTAGGCTGACAAGTGGGTGGTCTTTATCCCTAACAGGGAGAGTGCAAGCTTCATTCCCTTTTGATTGTACATATCCTGCAGACTGTTATGGAGGCCATTGCCACTGCTCAAGGGGTGTGAACCTAAAGTACTCTCCCTGTTCAGTAGCTTTCAGTACCATTAATTTTGGCGCTAACATGCTAATTAACTCCTAGACTGACAAGTAGGCGGTCTTTATCCTTAATAGGGAGAGTACTAGTTGCATTCCATTTTGATTGTACATATCCTGCAGACTGTCATGGAGGCCAATGCCACTGTTCAAGAGGCATGAACCTAAGCACGCTCACCAATCATTCCCTTTCAGTACCGTTCATTTTGGCGCTTATAATTGACAAGTAGGAGGTCTTCATCCCTAATAGAGAGAGTGCTGGCCTCATTCCCTTTTGATTGTACATATCCTGCAGACTGTCATGGAGGCCAATGCCACTGTTCAAGAGGTGTGAACCTAAGCACTCTCCCCAATCATTCACTCTCCGTACCATTCATTTTGGCGCTAATAATTGACAAGTAGGAGGTCTTCATCCCGAATAGAGAGTGTGCTGGCTTCATGCCCCTTTGATGCAGTGTGTATCCTGCAGATTTTCACGGGGGCCAATACCGCTGCTCACGGGGTGTGCACCTGAGCGCTCTCCCCAATCATTAGCTTTCAATACTGTCAGTTTCCCCACTAATATGTTAATTAACTCCTAGGCTCCACCCCTCCGTTTTTAACAGAAGGACTGCTGGGTTTATGCCCCCTGCACTGTGCATATGTTACAGACTGTCAAGGAGGCCGCCTCCACTGCTTAAGAGGTGTGAACCTGAGCGTTATCCCCATACATAGCTGAGCGGTGGAGACCACCCAGTTGACAGTCTAGGAGTTCAATAGCAGAGCTTTGCAGAAACAAACAATAGTGATGGCTCATAAATGGGGAGGAGTGTTAGAAAAATACGAAGCTATGAGATAACCAGAGCAACAGTTTAGAGGTCCCCTATAAATTAGCCAAAAGAGGTTATACCCCCTGCGCTGCATTATTATCACTGTGTAAACCATGGAAGGTGTAGTGCAGTTGCAGCGTGCCGCTATTACCATTCAGTTTACTGGTTGCAGCGTGCCCCTATTGCCATTCAGTTGACTGGTTGCAGCGTGCCACTATTGCCATTCAGTTGACTGGTTGCAGCGTGCCACTATTGCCATTCAGTTGACTGGTTGCAGCGTGAGCCTTCGTTAGTGATGGATCCATTCAGTTGACTGGTTGCAGCGTGCCGCTATTGCCATTCAGTTGACTGGTTGCAGCGTGCCGCTATTGCCATTCAGTTGACTGGTTGCAGCGTGCCGCTATTGCCATTCAGTTGACTGGTTGCAGCGTGCCGCTATTGCCATTCAGTTGACTGGTTGCAGCGTGCCGCTATTGCCATTCAGTTGACTGATTTCAGAGCAAAGTCCTGATTTGTTCTAAAAGTTCACAGATCTGATGTCGAGCTGAAAAAAATGAATCTGAATTGTGGCCAGGTGGGGTAAAATTAAAAAAATAATAAAATTCTACTTGCCTACCTGTCCTCCTATGTACATTATGCATTTCTATAGTAGCCGATTCCAAAGATTCGACCATACAGAATTGTTGTAGAACGGTGATGGATTTACTGTAGAAATTTTCATCCGCACGTGAAAATCTGCAGCGGATTTTGGTGCAGATTTTACCAATTTTAGAAATTGATCATGCTGTAGATTTAAAAGTTTCCACCGCAGGTCGATGTCCGCTTTTTGGGGCTTGGGATTTGTCACATCGCATCCAAACGGCCGATACAATAATCCTCTGCAGATTTTCCGTTCACAAAATCTGCACAGAAAATCAGTCCCATCAGCAGACACCCGAAAACGTCTATTCGTCATACTGGCTTTCTACTAGAAGGTGAACCGGACGAAGAGGAATGATGGTGGGAGTGTGACTACACAATCAGACTGCAAACTTTGTGGTCTGTTACCGTGGAGACGCAGAGTCTGCATAGGAGCTGTAGAAACTGCATTTTCAATTCGGACCAATTTTTTTAAAAGTTTTTTATTTTTTTTATATTTTTTGTTCTTTACTTTCTATACATTGAGACTAAAAAAAAAAATTGCCTTTAAGTGACCAAAGCAAGGGCAAAGTGTCACACCACTGCATTTGGTACCAAAAGGTTTTTGAGGATTTAATATAAAATATTCTGCAACATTTAAAAAAAATTCTCATCTGCTTATTTTAACTCTTCCACACAAGTCCTCATTTACATCTCAATTTGGCAGCCTGTTCGTAGTGTCTGTCCTGACATCATAAAAATCTAACCCACTTCAGGGACATCGACTTCTGTAGGGCAGACGTAGTACTAATTGAGCTGTGACTAAAAACTGACCGCTCGAAATGCGTCGGCCGGTTTTTCCTGCCTTTTGTAACTATGCTATGTTTTTAGATTTTGTTGTCTACAATAAAGGAGCCTCTTATAGGAGCTTTTCAAGGTTTGCTGGATTTTTGCCAAGTGTCTTTGCTCCCCATGGTTCTGTGCACACCTGCTACAATAGATTGGGGGAGCTGGTTGTTTTTTTTGTTTTTTTTTTGTAGTACTAATTGGACTATGTTTGCCCTATTTATCAAGTGTATATCCTTTTTGCATTGGATGTACAAAAGTGGTAGATCAGGCTTGTGTGTCTGGTACAGGAACCATACACATTCCCTAAATAGGGCAGACATAGTCCAATTTGAACTACATCTGCACTATAGAAGTCCATGGCCCCGATGCAGCCCCCTCCTCCGCTGTGGTACCCACTTGGGGGCCATTGACTTCTGTAGAGCAGACATGGTACTAATTGAGCTATGACTAAGAGCTGACCACTCAAAACGCGTCAGCGGGTTTGCCCTGCCTTTTTGTAATTATGCTACGTTTTTCGATTTTGTTTTCTATAATAAAGGCTTTTCAAGGTTTGCTGGATTTTTGCTAAGTGTTTTGCTCCCCATGGTCCCGTGCACACCTGCTGCAATTGAATGGGGAGCTGGCTGGGGTGTTTTTTTTTTTTTTTTTGTAGTACTAATTGGACTATCTTTGCCCTATTTGGCAAGCATGTACCGCTTCTGCATTGGATGTACAAAAGTGATAGACCAGGCTTGTGTGTCTGGTACAGGAACCGTACACATTTCCTAAACAGGCAACGCCAATAAATCAAGAATGAATTAAAATAAATGGTAGAATCACATAATTAAATCATCACCAATAAAAAAAAAAACTCTACCAAAATATCTCAAAAATAACAAATTTTTATTAAGCAAAACAGGAAAACAAACACAAAGAAAGGAAAACAAAAAAAAATAATCATTTATGTATTTTGACTTTTTGATTTTTTTGTTTTTCTTTTTGTATATGTTGTATGTTTTCCTGTTTTGCTTAATAAAAATTTGGTATTTTTGAGAGATTTTGGTAGAGTTTTGTTTGTTGCCGTTGATACCCTGAATAGAGCAGACGTAGTCCAATTAGAACTACATCTGCCCTATAGAAGTCCATGGCCCAGTTGCGGCCCCCTCCTCCGCTGTGGTATCCAATGGAACACATTTTTATGATATTCTAAGGGTACGTTCACACGGCTTAATTTGGGGCATATTTTGCCGTGTATTGCGCTTTTAATGCACCCAGCGATCACGATAATTCACAGCTCTCATAGAGCACGATGGATTACGCCGCATCCCCCCACTCGTACAATGCGATCGTATTGTACGCGTGGGGAAATAAGTGACGTCATTTATTCGTGGCGCTCATGCACTGCGAGCAATGCATGTCTGGCGGACTGCTGGCCCCCCGCTCCTCGGGAGTATGCGCTGATCAGCGTGAGCTCCCGAAACACATGATGTATTGCGGTGCGTACTGTACGCGCCGCAGTACACCGTGTGAACATACCCTAACAGATACCACAAACCTGCTGCCAGAACGAGATGTAAAGGGGACGTCGCATTCCACAGCCCTAAATTTCTCACCACTCACTTAACGGGGTTGTCTCACTACATTGATTCCTCTCACCTCAGTCCTGTTCTCTTAGTTTCACTTTGAATTCAGGGGCATGTTTACTGGCATCTTCTAGACCAGGCATCCTCAAACTGCGGCCCTCCAGCTGTTGGGAAACTGCAACTCCCATCATACCCACCGTTATAGATTATATAAATGCATGATGGGAGTTGTAGTTTCCCAACAGCTGGAGGGCCGCAGTTTGAGGATGCCTGTTCTAGGCTGTAGTAGAAGCCAGGTCTGTAGATATAGCAACCAGTGCTGGCAGCCTATCAGGAGAGATCAAAGAAGTCTATAGCTATAGCAACCAGTGCTGGCAGCCTATCAGGAGAGATCAAACAGGTCTGTAGCTATAGCGACCAGTGCTGGCAGCCTATCAGGAGAGATCAAACAGGTCTGTAGCTATAGCGACCTGAGGAGCTGATGCAGCCCATACAAGAGGGGATATCTAGGAATAGGTAGGACACTGTTAATGGACATATATTGCAAAGTGACTTGTATTTGTAAGATCTTTAACATAAAAAGCAGCAATCCCTGTAGTGAGACAACCCCTTTAATTCCAGCCTCTACCCCATATCAATTAGAAGCCTCATGAATTGTAACTTGGATCCCGATACCGCGTTATTCTGAGTATTTTTTTCTTTTTTCTTTTTTTTTTTTTTTTTTTTTTAGTTTTCACATTAATCTCTTAATCCATGAAGTTGAGCGACATTGAAAATCCATTGCTTGCAGTCCATTCTACTCCGGAGCTGCATTCACAATGTAGGCTGCTCAGCTCACATTGCACAGCACCTCCTGCTTGTTCGTTGCCTGTACAGAGACGTCTTTCATGTAATAATGTCATGTAGAGGAGCAAAGCTTTTTGCATTTGTACGAGTCTCTATAAAGCGTTACGGGTGTGTCTGCTTCCACTCGTTCCGGACGGTGCAGTGAATGCAGCTCTGGATCAGTACAAGGAATCCAGTGGATTTACCAATGTTGCAGGTTGTTTATATGTCGATGGTGATCCAAGGTGAGCATGCACTTTAATGCCTTGTGTAATGGGGGCTATGTAGATCATTGCTCGGTGGCCACTGAATGCAATAAAATGCTGCACTGCCATGAGCTGGTCCCCAGCGTTCACCATGGTGCGCAGTCTGTGTTTCTTTTACTTTTTGCACACCATTACTAAATTGTAAAATAAGTTCCAAACGTGTGAGATTTCTTCTGCTTTGCTGCACAGCACTTTAAGTGCCTTGTTCATGTATGAATAGATCAGACTGTCCCGACCTTCGAGGGCTGAAGTGTTTGCTTTCCTGGAGCAGTCCTTGTTTAGCCGCCACCATCGCTGATTCACACCAAGAGCCTCTTGTCTTCTACACATAAACGTCTGAGGTATACGTCTTCAGCTTCTACTTTAAAGGGATTTTCTCACCATGTTTCAAGGAGTCACAAACAGCTTCAAATTCGCACTACCTGGTCAGGCGCTGTGGGTGGTTCTACAGCAGCGTATTTAGCTCCTCTATAACTAAATGAGCATTCCGGGCCATAATTGCAGGAAACTTAGGGGGGTATGTATGAAAACTATCTAAGTGTGGGACTCTTTGTTGCCCATAGTAGAATATAATAATTTTTACTTATATAGCGCCGACAAATTCCGCAGCACTTTGCAATGTAGAGGGGAGAATTACAGACAAGACAGACATTACACAGTGAGAGCTACTTACAGATGAGACACAAGGTGTGAGGGCCCTGCTCCCAAGAGCTTACAATCTATGAGGGTGCCTGGGGGAGACAAAGGGGGAGAAGTGCTCAGTTTACAATGGGCCGGCCATGTTTCATAAATAGGAGGTAGTTTACATAAAAATTGGGTGAACCTGCCACCCTGCCTGTACATCTATATACAGATAAGTGCCTGTGAGTGCCCTAGTGTAGGGAGTGACAGAAATGTGTGTGATAGAAGGTGGGGGTTAGCAATTAGGGATTTTGATAGGCCTGCCTAAGAAGATGTATTTTCAGGACACTCTTAAAACTGTTTAGGCTGGGATTGTGCCTGATGGTACGTGGTAGGATGTCCAGAGAAGGGGTTTGCAGCACGTGCAAAATCTTGAAGACGGGCAAGGGAGGTTCGGATGATTGTAGTCTGTAGTTTGATGTCCTTAGCCGAGCGGAGAGAGCAGGTAGGGTGGTAGACACAGATGAGGGAGGAGATGTAGGGGGTGCAGCACTGTGGAGAGACCAGGTAGGGTGGTAGATAGAGATGAGGGAGGAGATGTGGGGGACAGCACTGTGGAGAGACCGGGTAGGGTGGTAGACAGAAATGAGGGAGGAGATGTAGGAGGTGCAGCGCTGTGGAGAGACCGGGTAGGGTGGTAGACAGAGATGAGGGAGGAGATGTAGGGGGTGCAGTGCTGTGGAGAGACCAGGTAGGGTGGTAGACAGAGATGAGGAACGAGATGTATGGGAAAGCACTGTGGAGAGAACGGGTAGGGTGGTAGACAGAGATGAGGGAGGAGATGTAGAGGGGGTGCAGCACTGTGGGGGAGACCAGGTACGGTGGTAACAAGAAAGAGGAAGGAGATATAGGGTGTGCAGCACTGTGGAGAGACGCGGGAGGGTGGTAGACAAAAGATGAGGGGGGAGATGTAGTGGGTGCAGCGGTGTGGAGAGACTGGTAGGGGGGGTAGACAGAGATGAGGGAGATGTAAGGGGTCAGCACTGTTGAAAGACCAGTAAAGGGGGGTAGACAAAAGATGAGGGAGGAGATGTAGGGGGGTTTAAACACTGTGGAGGGGTTTAGTAGGGTGGTAACAGAGGTGAGGGAGGAGATGTAGGGGTGCAGCACGTGGAGAGACCAGGTAGGGGGGTAAAAGAAAGAGGGAGGAGATGTAGGGGGGGCAGCACTGTGGAAGACCGGTAGGGGGGTAGAAATGAGGGAGGAGATGTAGGGGTGGGAGCACTGTGGAGAGACCCCGGGGGAGGGTGGTAGAGATGAGGGGTGCAGCACTGTGGAGAGACCGGGTAGGTGGTAATAGATGAGGGAGGAGATCAGAGGTGCAGCGCTGTGGAGAGACCGGTAGGGTGGTAGAGATGAGGGGGGAGATCAGGGGGTGCAGCGCTGTGGGGAGACCGGGAGGGTGATAGAGAGAGGGAGGAGATGTAGTGGGTGCAGCACTGTGGAGAGACCGGGTAGGGTGGTAGAGATGAGGAGAAGATGCAGGAGGGTGCAGCGCTGTGGAGAGACCCGGTAGGGTGGGTAGAGATGAGGGAGGAGATGCAGGAGGTGCAGCGCTGGGAGAGACCAGGAGGGGGTAGAAAATGAGGGAGGAAAATTGCAGGAGGGTGCAGCACTGTGGAGAGACCGAGTAGGGGGATAGAGATGAGGGAGGAGATGCAGGAGGGTGCAGCGCTGTGGAGAGCTTTATGGATGAGAGTGATTAGTTTATGTTGTATTCTGTGCTGAAAGGGCAACCAGTGCAGAGACTCACACAGGGTAGAGGCATCCGTATAGCAGCTGGAAAGAAAAATGAGCCTGGCTGCTGCATTCAGGACAGATTGGAGATGGGAGAGTTTACAGAGAGGGAGACCAACAAGCAAGGGGATACAGGAGTCAAGACGAGAAAGAATAAGAGCAACAATGAGGGTTTGAGTTGTTTCGATAGTGAGAAACTGATGGATCCTGGAGATGTTTTTGAGGTGCAGATGACAGGAGCGGTAACCAATCAGAGCTCTCGTTTCATTGTTTTGAGAGCACTTTATGAAATGGGAGCTCTGACTGGTTGCTATGGGTAACAGCGAAAGTCTTTGACCTAGACCGTTTTCCTATTTGTGGCCCTTAAGCTATAGTACACTGAGCTTCAAAGAGTGAAACAATTGCAAAAGGATAACAAGCTAATCTTGTTAGACCTAGACAGTTTTCATGCATGTGGCCCTTTATCTCTAAGACTTTCTTTGTTGCCTATAGC
This sequence comes from Phyllomedusa bahiana, assembly GCA_025379985.1. Taxonomy (NCBI): domain Eukaryota; kingdom Metazoa; phylum Chordata; class Amphibia; order Anura; family Hylidae; genus Phyllomedusa; species Phyllomedusa bahiana. The sequence goes on along the minus strand of JAODAL010017271.1, from coordinate 11,795 downwards.
AACCAATCACAGATCATAGCCACCAATCGGAACCCACAGCAACCAGAGTGCCCCTTTCATTTCATATAGTGCTTTTGAAAAATGAAAGAGGGGCTCTGATTGGTCGCTGAGGGCAACAAAAAGTCTTGAAACTAGACAGTTTTCATACATAAGGCCCAAAGTCTGCTCCGTCTGACCATGGTGACGTCACTCCCTGCTCTCGGTCTAATCAGGAAAGGAGAGCAGGGCGCTAACCTAGAGATACTTATATGCACTCAGAGCAGATAAAATTTCTCTCATCTCCTGACCAAGGCAATAGCAAAACAGCAATGTATTTAGTAAAAGTCTTGATTTACTTTTCCCTATATGTTGAAAGCGAATCATTGTAGTGATAAAACCTCTTTAATCCATTAGCAGTAGGTCATGTGGGTGAAACCATAGAGAGAAAACTATTGTTGCTTTCATGCCCAAAACCAGGACCAGTAGCTTTTGAGGGCCTGACTAGGTAATCAATATAAGTGAGCGCAGGTATTGATTGTACTCTGCTCTTCATGGGACCGCTTCCCCCAGGTACAACACACACAAGCCGTCTGGGACCGAGTACACGGACCGGCCTCCTGCTTAAATCCCGAATTCTACACCTTAGATGAAAGCCACCGAGGATCCCTGGTTGACCAATGTGTATGAGGTTCTACCGACTCTCACCTGCTCAATGTTAACTGGTGCAGGCTCTACATGTAACGGGGTGTTCCCATAGAGGTGCAGTCCCATCTCTCAGAAAGCGCTGTAGCAAGTTAGACAAGGATAAGGGAATTGGTATCTCCATTCTGTTCTATGAGATGTTATCCCAGTCCAGGGGAGCGCTGGTGTTCTTCATTGCTGTACTAATGAGATTTCCCAAGTCCAGGGGAGCGCTGTGTTACCCGATTCTGTTATCTATGGGAAGTTCCCAGAACAGGTAGCAAGCTTGGTTCTCCCATTCTTATCTATTGGAGAGTTTCCCAGTACAGGAGCGCTGTGTTCTCCATTCTGTTCTATGAGAGTTCCAGTACAAGGGGAGCGCTGGTGTGTCTCCCCATCTGTTCTGATGAGTGTCCCAAGGTTACAGGGCAGCGCATTGTTTCTATGGTCGTCATGTTCTATGGAGTTACACACCAGTTCAGGAAGCGCTGTGTTTACTCACAATTCTGTTCTATTGGAGTTGTCAACACAGTACAGGGTGCAGCTCGGTGTTATCACAATGCACTGTTCTATTGGAGTGTTTCACAGTATAAGCAGGGGATCGCTGGTTTTACTCCATTCTGCTCAAGTCTATTAGAGGTTTTTCGAGAGAAGTTACGAGAGGGAGCACGCATGTGTTTCCTCCATTGCTGTTCTATGGGGAGTTCCGCACAGTACAGGTAGATGGCTGTTCTCCTATGTCTGCTCTATGAGTTCACCCAAGTACTGGGTAGGCGATGTGTTCATCATTATATTCTAAGGGATTCCCAGTACAGGGGGAGCAAATGTTATACTCACATCTGCGTTTCTATGGGAGTTCCCGGTACAGGAGCCTGAGCTTTTCTCCTTAAATCCACGTTCTATTTGAGTTCTCCATGGTACAAGGGGAGCGCTGTTTTCTCATTCACGTTCCTATGTGATAGTCCCGGGTACAGGGGAGCCTGTGTACTACATTCTATCTATGTGAGTTCCCGTACAGGTACACTGTGTATCTCCATTCTGTCTTGGAGTTCCCAGTACAGGGGAGCATCTTTGTTTCTCCATTCTGTCTTAATGGGAGTTCCCGGTACAGGGAGCGCTGTGACTCTCCATTCCATTCTATGGCAGTTTCCCAGTAAAGGGGAGCGCTGTGTTCTCCATATCTCTCTATGGGAGTTCCCATAAAGGGGAGCGCTGTGTTCATCCATTATATTCCTATGCGGAGTTCCCATACAGGTTGAGCGCTGTGTCTCTCCATTCTGCGTTCTATGGGATCTTCCCAGTACATGGGGAGTCACTGTGTTGTCCATTCGTGTTTCTATGTTGAAGTTCCCCGTATACAGGGGAGCGCTGTGTCTCCATTCCGTTTCTATGTGAGTTCCCGGTAACAGTGTAGCACAGTTGTTCTCCCATTCCGTTTTCTTATGTGAGTTCCCGGTACAGGGGAGCGCTGTGCTCTCCAGTCCGTTCTATGGCAGTTTCCCAAGTAAAGAGGGATGCCGCTGTGTTTCTCCATTCGGTTCTATGGGGAGTTCCCAGTACAGGAGCTGCTGTGTATTCATCCTTCGGGTTCTGGGAGATTCCCAGAACAGGGAGCGCTGTGTTCTCCAGTGTCAGTTCTATGGGAGATCCCAGTACAGGGGAGCGCTGTGTTCTCCATTCGGTTCTATGGAAGTTCCCCAGTACAGGGGAGCGCTGTGTTTCTCCCATTCTGGTTCTATGGGAGTTCCTAGAACAAGGAGCGGAATGTGTCGAGCCGTACTCGCAACTTCCATAAACAGAATGGAGACAACGACACCGGCTACCACTGTACCGTGAAACACCCCTATAACAGAATGGAGAGTTGTGTGCAAGCTTGACCAGTTCTCTATCATGTCCGGAGACTTTCGGGGGGGTCCATTCTCGAGGTAAGTGCAGGTTCCAGAGGTGGGACCCTCACCTATCAGAGTTTAATAACATATCCTACCACTATAGCATCAAAATGTGAAATGGGGACACCTCTATAACAACACTGGGTAAGGTCTGTTAAATCGTCTGCTCCCCTGTGAGTTCCTGTCACACTTTACATGTAGTTTTCTATATTGAACAATAAAACTTCCAAATCCAATACATTACGTTGTATCGTCCCTGTACTAGAGGCCAGAGCTGCATTTTTTATTTATTTTTTTACTTGCTCCATAGCTGAAATCTCCCAGCATTCAATGAGCTGCATTGTATTGTCTCACTTTGTTATAAGAACTCAGCTATGTTTATGATCGAGGGTTAAAGGAGTTGTCTCACCATGCAGTTTCAGAGGCAACTTCAAACTCTCACTTCCTGTTCCGGCTGTGGGCGGGTCTATAGCAGAGATTGGCATATCCGCACTCATATCTGCTATTCCTTGATAACAGTGATATAAGCAGAGTTTATATCTGTAGTTGACAAGGCTAGCAGAGCTCTAAAGCTTAAAACTTGTCATTACCTTAGATAAACAAAGCTTCTGTGCTAGAGATAAGATTAAGTCAAACCGCCCATGGTGAGTCACTCCCTGCTGACTCCAGCTAGAGCAATGAGAGATGAGAAAGTGGGGAGAAGTGGTCGCTAATCGGAGTATCTCCTGCCCGAAGCAAAATCGAAACAGCAATGTATTTGGTAATACTCTTTATTTACCTTTCCCTACATGTTAAAAGCCGATCATTGTGGTGAGAAAACCCCTTTAATTGCATCGAATGGCAACCAACAGACCTATGAGTGCAAATCTTGACCAGACTGCGAATCAACTGGCATAGAAGATAAGTTATGTCTTGTATATCCAATGGCAGGAGCATGAGTGCAGCTGTGAAGTGTTAAACAGGTTCAAAATAAGAGGAGTAATGTATGGTATGTACATAGTAATTCAACCAGCAGAATAGTGAGCGCAGCTCTGGAGTATAATACAGAACGTTATTCAGAATAATTAATGTATGTACACAGTGACTGCACCAGCGAAATATTGAGTCGCAGCTCTCTGGAGGATGAATACAGGATGTAACTCAGGATCAAGTAAAGGATAAGTATATGTATGTACAGTGACCTGCACCAGCAGATAAGTGAGTGCAGCTCTGTATGGATAAAAGGATCGTAACTCATGTTCAGTACAGGATAAGTAATGTTATGTACACAGTACTAGCAACCAGCAGACATAGTGAGCGCAGCTATGTGAGGATAATACCAGGATGTAAACTCAGGTATCAGTAAAGGATAATTAATGTAAGTACAATTGACTGCACCAGCATAATCAAGTGAGTGCAGCTCTGGAGTGATACATACAGGCTGTAACTCAGTGGATCATTACAGCAAGAAGTAATGTATGTACACAGTGAGCTGCAAGCCAGCAGAATAGTGATTGCATACTCTGGAGGATAATACAGATTAACTCCGAACAGTACAGGATAAGTAATGTATGTACAATAACTGCACCAGCAGAATAGTGAGCGCAGCTCTGGAGGATAATACAGGATGTAACCTCAGGAATCTAGATACAGATAAGCTAATGTATGTACTTGACTGCACAGCAGAATAATGAGTGCAAGCTCTGGAGATAATATCAGGATGTAGACTCATGGAATCAAGTACAGGGATAAGTAAATGTATGTACAGTGACTGCACCAGCAGAAATAGTGAGTGCAGCCTTGAGTATAATACAGATGTAACTCAGGATCAGTACAGATAAGTAATGTATGTACAGTGACTGCACCAGCAGATAGTGAGTAGCAGCTCTGGAGAGATAATACAGGATGTAACTCAGGATCAGTACAGGATAAATAATGTATAGTACACAGTGACTGGACACCAGCAGAATAGTGATTGAGCAGCTTCTGAGTAAATACCAGGATGTAACTTCAGGAGTCAGTACAGGATAAGTAATGTATGTACAGTGAACTGCACAGCAGAATAGTGAATGCAGCTCTGGAGTATCAATACAGGATGTTACCTCATGATCAGTACAAGGAAAAGTAATCGTATGTACATGAGCAGCACCAGCAGAATAGTGAGTGCTGCTCTGGAGTATAATAGCAGGATGTAACTTCAGCGATCAGTTCAGATAAATAATGTATGTACATTGATCTTGCACCACAGAATAGTGAGTGCAGCCGGGAGTATAAATACAGGATGTAAACATGAAAAAACTTGGAGACTCTGCTGTTCACCATATTTTGATCAAAAAGATGTTTAAGCTGCCCACGACTTTCAACGTGATCCTCAAATCGGGCAGTCACTATGCTAACTTATCTCTCAAATCCGAGCCAATCAGGCCTCTCGCGAAGGGTCAAACACGACCATCCATTATTCAGAGAGAAAAAATACAAAACACCAACCTGCAAGCTGCCCTTCTTCATGACAGCCTGTGAGAGTGGACGGGGGAGCAGAAACCCAAAATTGAAGCATCCCCTTCCTTTCCATCTAGGTAAAATCATGTATACCAAGTATAACGTATGTTTCTGCAGCACAAAAACATTTCTGAAAAAACGATGCAAACGCGGGTGCCACTTGCAGGGCTGCGCTAGCACACATTGTAATTATACATGTGACACACACAGACCGCCACCAGCCGCTCACACTGCAAAAACATGGCAATACACTACGTCGAAATCCTAAAGAAGCATTTTAGGCTATCTATCATACATGAAAATATGGAACAGGAAGGGTGCCTCCATTTTGGGTTTCTGTCCGCCCACTCTCACAGGCCTGTCATAAGAAGGGCATGCTTTGCAGGTTGGAGGTGTTTTTATTTTTCTACTCTGAATAATGGAGGACGGTTGACCAGTGATGAGGCCTGATTGGCAGCATTGAGAAGATAAAGATAGGAAGACTGCCGATTTTGAGATCACGTTGAAGTCGTGGGCACTTTAAACATCTTTTTGAATCAAAATATGTGAACCGAGAGTCTCAAAGTTTTTTCATGTATGAAAGATAGCATAAATGCTTCTTAGTGGATTTCCAACGTAGTGTAATTGGCCCTTAATACAGATGTAACTCAGGATCAGTACAGGATAGTAATGTATGTAACCAGAGAATTGCACCAGCAGAATAGTGAGTGCAGCTCTGTGAGTATATACAGATGTAACTCAGGATTCAGTACAGGATAAGTAATGTATGTACACAGTGACTGCACCAGCGGTGCGATGCTATACCCCCGGTGTTTTACAAGAATGCGTTGGCCAGCGTGTACTTCTACAACGCTCTGTGCCGGCTCTCATAGACTTTCACTTTCCCAAGCATTTTTTTTTTCGTCATGCAGTTTTTGTAGCCTTTTCTTGAAAAAATTGTGTATTGTTACATGTTTTTTATGCATTTTTTTTTCTTTTTGGGGGGGGGGAGAGGAGGGAGGGGGCTTGCCCTACATTTGCATCTCACAAATCATGTGATTCATTAATACATGCAAGATGGAGTAGCCCTACAAAAATAACTTATAAAAAAAAAAAAGAAGAAACGCTCGTACACGCCTGCGGTTTTTTTGGTGCGGAATAAAAAAAAAAAAAACATGAAAGTCTATGGAGAGAAAAACACCACAAACTTCCTGGAAGAACGCTGCATACAGCGGGCTAAAGTTTTTAAAAAATTTGCAATGACCAAAAAAAAGTACTCGAAATGAAAAAAAAAAAAAAGCCACAGTGTTAGATATAGGTGGGGGATGAGGTGGGACATGGACCATAGACGCCCCAGTCCGACACTGATGCTCTGAGTGTCCATCTATGGAGTTGATTCTGGGGCCCCGCCCTGCAGCTCCTGTGCCTGTCTCTTACACGCTGCCTTTCTGCCTCTCCTAAGGATGTATATGCAGTTTAAAAGACACTCCAGGTCTGTCATGCTCCGGAGCCCACCAGGAGTTTTCCCTTTTCCCCTGTGTCTGAGTCTGCAGAGCCTGGAGGGGTCGAGCATCCACTGTAACACCATCTGTCCGCCCCTGAAACAAACATCACACAGTCTAGAGCCTGAGAGGAAAGCACCCAAGGCAGTTTGCTGGGTAAGAATAACTCAGGCTGTGTATAAGTGTAGAGAGAAAGCAGAGCACTTACTGCAAACTCTAGACATCTAATGACACAGCTCATATCCAGCATGTATTACTGGGAGGACTCCTCCATATGACGCAGCAGCTGCAAATTGAATACCAAAGGCTCCGAAAAGAAATGAAGACTGCAAAATAAAACTCTTTGTGCTAAATTGACATGTTTTATTTTCGGGTAATGTTTCTCTTCTGTGTTATCAGATACGGGAGTAAGAAGGTGGAGAATCTGGAACAGTGGGGTATTATGTATGTCAATTTTCCAGTAGGTATTTATTAAAACCATTGCTCTTTTTTACTTCTGGATCCTGCACGGTGGAAAAAAAAATTCCACTCAAATAAGGGCAGAACAATAAAAAATAATAATCGGAATGACGCCTTTTGTGGCCTCAGTGTTCAGACGGTGGATGAAAGAAGTGACCGAAACCCTCTTCATGATCACAAGCGGGGACCGCCACATTCAGACCCGTCATTAGTTTTCTGTGATTGGAGGTTCCCCCCATATTTTTATTTTTTTGCCCATTCAACATACACAGCTCTGACATGGGCCCAGCTCTATATCGCTGCTGGTCCATGGCACTGCCCATAGGCACAAGGTGGCGATCGCTGAGCAGTGAAGAAGAGTAAATCCGTTTTACCCAATGTGTTTCTTTAGAGGGAATCGATCACTAATTTTGTTTCCTTTTTTTAATTTTTTTTATTTACTAATTAAAACCATACACCGCTCCATATTCTTTTCTTCTTCGTTTTTTTTTTTTTTTTTCTGATTGTAGATTTTTTATTTGTTTATGATTATGGGGGTGGCCATCTTGCCTGCGCTGCTTTTAACAGCATTTAGAGAGACGCTTTACAGCAGCTTCATGGACATAGGAGCCTGTGAACAGGAGCAGACCCATTGACTTCTATAGGAGTGTGTTGTGGGCATGCTCTGTGACCTGGGAAGAAGTCAGAGTGCAGTGAGGGAGAGGGGGGAGCTGTGACATCTCCTATTGTGACCGGTGGATCCTATCTTATCTATACACAATGGTGTCACCTTTCAGTGTAATCCTGCTTGCGCTGATAAGGAGACTGTGGAGAAGTGATCTCTACAAAACAGGAGGTGTCAGTCTATAGTGAATGGAGGATCTTGTGTTCTCTATATATAGGTATTACCTGTCAGTGTAATCCAGCCTGTGATGAGGAGACTGCGGAGAAGTGATCTCTACAAAACAGGAGGTGTCAGTCTATAGTGAATGGAGGATCTTGTGTTCTCTATACATAGGTGTTACCTGTCAGTGTAATCCTGCCTGTGCTGATATGGGGACGCGGAGAAGGATCTCTACAGAACAGGAAAATTTTAGACTATTTCAGGGCCCATGGCCCAAAGTGAAAAGTGCAGGACTTTTTTTTTTTTTTTTTTATAAATCATCATAGTGATATGACAAATTAAAAAAAGTTAGACACTAGGTCATTTTCTGATAACACTTTCCTCTATGGGCAGTTGCATCAGTCTTTCTATGTTGCGTATTTGTCCCCTTTTTCCACAAGTTTTAAAAAAATTGTAGAATTTGACCTCTTGCTGATCTTTTGGCAAAATTGTGCAGCACCCGGACCCAATATAGTTTTCCTACCTTATGTTCATCATAGTGTTCTCTTCAGTGTCAGACTGCGGTGCCTGGGGCCCCCTACAGCTACTGAACAAAACTGCACGAGCCTCTTTCTCTTCCTTTTGCCCATTCTGCTATTCTCAGTTGCCCACCTTGTCCAGGGCCCTTCTGCGGTCTCCCCCTACTCCCGAGGGGGGGCCAGTCCAAGCCTGTTTGGCTTAGTAGAACTTAAGGGGAGCGTTCTTTACAAGAGCAAAGGCTCAGAAGGGACAATGTATTCAATATATCATGTAATAAATTTTAATACACATTCCAAAAACAGTAGCACACTATCAACTAAAGAAACTATCAAAGGGAACATAGGAATTTTTGGAAAAGCATTTCTGCTATCTAGGATACATGAAACATTTTTGAGGTTCTTAGTTCACATTTTTGATCAAAACTGCTTAAGCCACCTCCGAAACGTCAACGGGACCTCAAATCATAGTTGCCACCTTTTGAAAATGAAAAAGCAGGCGAGATCAGTGGGCTGCGCGCGACGCATGGACACGCCCATCGTGACGCTATGCCACGCCCCTTCAAAAAGCCACACCTACTCCCCCAAACTGCATAACGGCCTTGGGAAGAAACCAGGTAAAATGCCCCCTTAATAGCCAGGTAAATAGCCCCCATAACCAGGTAGTGCCCCTTACAGGCAGGGAGATGCCCTTCTGTAGCCAGGTAGATGCCCCCCTTTGTTTGCCCGGGTAGTACCCCCATGTTTGCCAGGTAGTGCCCCCATTTTTTTGCCAGATAGTGCCCCCTCTGTTGCCAGGTAGATGCCCCCATGTATGCCAGGTAGTGCCCCCTCTGTTGCCAGGTAGTGCCCCCATCGTAGCCAGGTAGTGCCCCCATCGTAAACCAGGTATGCCCCCATTGTAGCCAGGTAGTGCCCCCATTGTAACCAGGTAGTACCCCCTTTAGTATCCAGTAGTGGCCTCCATTGTTGCAGGGAGTGCCTCCATTGTTGCCAGGGAGTGCCCCTCATTGTAGCCAGGTAGTGCCCCCTCTGTTGCCAGGTATTGCCCCCATTGTACCAGACAGTTTCCCCCCTAAAAATAATAAAAATAAAATAATAAATCCACTTACCTCACCAGGCTCCTGCAGAGCGGCCGCAAGGGAAGTGAGTGCAGCCGCGCGTCACTTCCCCTGTGACGCTGACATGTGTGTACGGCGCACACCGGCCGGCCGGACATACAGGGGGAGGAGGAGGGAGGAGGGAGCGCTCCCTCCTGCCTCCTCCCTGCTCAGCGAGACTCCGCGGGTGAGCGGACCCTGCTGCCGCTTCACCCGCCCGTGTGGAACGGCCGAGTACGCGCCAGCGCTACTCCGGCGCCGTGGCCATTTAAAAAACCACCGCCCCTCTGGGGGCGGGAGAAATGCAACCCCCCCGGGAGGGGGGGGGGGACCCCAAATAGCGGGGACCCCCCCCCCCCCCCCCCAAAAAAAGGGAGAGTTGGCATGTATTGCCTAAAGCGGGGTCCTACACTATTTTTTACCTCTCATTTGGGGTTTTTTCAACCTACAAATTCAGGAAGAAGGAACCAGTTTACAAGTACACTGCATTGATTTAAAAACCAGTGAAGGGGGGTGGGGTGGGAAAAAAAACAAAATGGAGGGACCACTCCCCCCAAATAAGCTAAAACAAAATAGCTTTAAAAACAATGCAGTGCACTCCCTAAGCACACAGTCAAACTGCGGCCCCCCAGCTGTTTGGAAACTACAACTCCCCCTGATGCATTTTTTAAAACTATAACATGGGGATTGGGAGTTGTGTTTTTCCCCCCAAACGGGGGGGCCCCCGTTTGACACCTCGCGTGAATATGTAGGGCCAACAGACCCCCAAATGGGGGTAACAAAAAATGTAGGGCCACCTGCTTGAGGGCCCGTTGACGTTTCGGAGGGGGCTTAAGGCATTTTGATCAAAAAAAGTGAAATAAGAACCCAAAAAATTTTTTTGTATTCCAGATACAGAAAAGCTTTACCAAAAAAACCTAGTCCCCCCTTTATAGTTTCTTTATTGATAGTGTGCTACTGTTTTTTGGAATGTGTTTTATTTTTGCCCCCCACCATTTTTGCACCCATTTTATTTTTTTTCAAAAAGGTTTTTTGATGTGCAAAACCATATATTGTTTCTAGTAAGAACATATAAAACATTCTTAAAAATGTGTTTATCAGAAAAACCTGAGTTGGACAATAAATCCTTTCCTGGTGACACCTTCCCTGTGAACGCTGTGGTCAGTAGTTTATCTTTCCCTCAGACTTGTTCTCATCATTTGTGTTGGGGTAAATCGTGCGCCCCCCCACCCCCCATTACACTATCCGGTAAAATGACAGGAACCTGATGAAACAAAAAGTATCGGAAGCAGAATTGATCGGAATCTCATTGGAATCCGTCAGAATTCCGAGCGGCCGGCGGCCAATCTTCGGGGAATGGCCGCTTTCTTCTATTGAAGTGATGTCACACGAAATAGGAAAGCTTGACCCGTGAGAGCAGGAGGCGATCGTAGGCAAATTGGTTTTCCCAGGGTGAAGGACCCAAAAAGGGGAGGCGGGTCCATTCGTGTGGGGAGCGGTTAAGCATTCGAGCACTGGAGGAATTTGTGCATCTTTGCAAGGATATTGGGTCTTGCCGGCAGCATTTATATAATGAGGGATTAGTGAGCATCTTATCAAGATTAGGGAGGATTAAACCGGGAATAAACAGGATGACTCTGCGTAATCCTATATCCAAAAGGAAGAAATTAAAAGCATTTTATATAAGAGTTAAACAGCGGAGTCATATTATTTTGACAATTTAGAGTAACCAAAGTTGCAGCCCACATACGGGGAAATTATCCATAGGGCCTGGAAGGTTGTCACAGGTAGCTGGGCCAACGAGATAAGTCAACACCCCCTAAAGGGGGGCCCCCCAGCTGCTGGAGGGTCCAAGAGCCAACACCCCCACCAGGGGCCCCCCAGCGGGGGGTCCCTTGAGCCAACTCCCCCTCAGGGGTCCCACACTCTGGAGGGTCCAAAGAGCCAACACCACCATGCAGGGGCCTCCCCAGCTTTTGGGGGTTCCATAGAGCCAACACCAACATCCAGGGGCCCCACAGCGCAGGAGGGTCCATAGAGCCAACACCCCCCATCCAGGGGCCCCACAGTGCTGGAGGGGCCATAGAACCAACACCACCTCCAGGGCCACACATTCTGGAGGGGGCCATAAGCAACACCACCATCCGAGGTCCCACACGCTGGAGGGTCCATAGGCCAACACCACCATCCAGGGGCCTCACACTGCTGGAGGGTCCATGAGCCAACACCACCTCCAGGGCCCCACAGCTGCTTAGGGGCATAGAGCCAACACCACCACCAGGGGCCCCCCAGCTGCTGGGGGGCCAAAGCCAACACCACCATCCAGGGGCCCCACAGCTGCTGGAGGGCCATAGACCCAAATCCACCATCCGGGGGGCCCCCGCTGCTGG
>JAODAL010017270.1:0-78255 GCA_025379985.1 Phyllomedusa bahiana | reverse complement strand
TACGTTGTTTTTTCATTTTTGGGGGGGGCAGTTGTTAAAAAACCCCCTTGCATTAATTGAATCAGCAATTTTAGTCACCACAGGTGAATTAAAGGGTGCCAAAAATCCCTTTTAAATTATCCGTATACATTTCAGAAGTTTTTTTTTTCTTTTTTGGCAGCCAAGTTTGTGAAGACTTTTTTGCATTTAAATTTGAATACAGCAATTTGTAGTCACCACAGGTGAAGGATAGGTGCCAAAAATACCTTTTATTATCCGTATACTTTTCAGAAGGTGTTTTTTTTCACTTTTGGTCAGTCAAGCTTTGTTGATAGAGCTACTTTGCAGTTAAATTTGAATACAGCAATTTTGTAGTCACCACAGGTGAATTGATAGGTGCCAAAAATACCTTTTATTATCCCGTATACATTTCAGATACGTGTTTTTTTCACTTTGGCGCAGGCCAGCTTTGTTGATAGAGCCACCTTGCAGTTAAATTTGAATACAGCAATTTTGTAGTCACCACAGGTGAATTGATAGGTGCCAAAAATACCTTTTATTATCCGTATACATTTCAGACAGGTGTTTTTTTCACTTTTGGTCAGTCAAGCTTTGTTGATAGAGCTACTTTGCAGTTAAATTTGAATACAGCAATTTTGTAGTCACCACAGGTGAATTGATAGGTGCCAAAAATACCTTTTATTATCCGTATACATTTCAGACAGGTGTTTTTTTTCACTTTTGGTCAGTCAAGCTTTGTTGATAGAGCTACTTTGCAGTTAAATTTGAATACAGCAATTTTGTAGTCACCACAGGTGAATTGATAGGTGCCAAAAATACCTTTTATTATCCCGTATACATTTCAGATACGTGTTTTTTTCACTTTGGCGCAGGCCAGCTTTGTTGATAGAGCTACTTTGCAGTTAAATTTGAATACAGCAATTTTGTAGTCACCACAGGTGTACTGATAGGTGCCAAAAATTCCTTTTATTATCCGTATACATTTCAGACAGGTGTTTTTTTCAATTTTGGTCAGTCAAGCTTTGTTGATAGAGCTACTTTGCAGTTAAATTTGAATACAGCAATTTGTAGTCACCACAGGTGAATTGATAGGTGCCAAAAATACCGTTTATTATCCGTATACATTTCAGACAGGTGTTTTTTTCACTTTTGGTCAGTCAAGCTTTGTTGATAGAGCTACTTTGCAGTTAAATTTGAATACAGCAATTTTGTAGTCACCACAGGTGAATTGATAGGTGCCAAAAAATACCTTTTATTATCCCGTATACATTTCAGATACGTGTTTTTTTTCAATTTTTGGTCAGTCAAGCTTTGTTGATAGAGCGTACCTAGCAGTTAAATTAATCCAGCAATTTTGTTTTGATTTGAGGATTTGAGAATAGCTGTGATTTGCCGTCTTTTAATAAGAGACTTTCCAAAACTCTTCCATACCTCTCAAATTTTATCTTTCTGAACATGGAGCGAAATTCAGGTGGTAAGCGAGCAAAGAGGGGGGTAGGACATGGAGGTAGAGGTACGAGAGAAGGTGCTCCTTCCAGTGCTGGCGACAACACGCATGCCAGCGGATCGTCAGTTGCAGGACCGTCAGGCCTGTCATCGCTGGGTCAGGGCCCTGTGAATCTCAGTAACGAACAGCGTCGCCAATCTGTTCTTCAGTGGTTAATGCAACCTGCATCCAGCAGTCTTACCTCCTCGTCCTCCCAGTCACGGCCACAAATGTCGTCATCAGCATCATCAGCATCTGTCGGCACTTGAAAGCGAAGGCAGCCCAAATGTCAGTCGTTCGGCGGTACGGGCGGTCTGCACCGACTGTGGATAATCCATTTTCTGAAGACCTCGGAGTGAGTATGGCAAAATGCGTATTGGGGTAGCAGGCAGCATGCATGTTTAAAAGATCAAGAGGCAAAGAATGATGATTTTCTCTGCTCCTGATGCTCCCATTTACTGATGCCATCAGAGGAGGAGAGAGGAAGCGCCGGTCAATCGGCAAAAATCCCTGCGTGTCCGGCAACACCTTGCAGTCCCCTCTTTGCTTGTAGCGTGTCCTGCAGCTCGGACTGATGCAGAATGGTCAGGGTCCTACCAAGTCCCTGTGTTATGATGATGAGTGATGACCGATCATGTGCGATCCAATCGGGTGGGTCTTGAGATTGCTCGATGCGCGGGAGCTTTTGGTAGAGCGATGCGAGCGCTCATAAGGAGTGCTGTGTAGAGGCGGGGGCGGTAAGGAAGACGATGGGGTACAGTGTCATACGGGTCCCGCTCAAAAAAGGGAGAGGGCGGTCGCAAAAGTCTGCTGAGATGAAATTCCGCCAGCCACGGTCAGCGGAAAGGGGTGTCGCTCGCTTATCAAGCCTGGCCCTTCTTGAGCAAGCCTCTGATTCAACCAGCGATGTCATATGCCAGCCTTTGCCGTAAACGCATAATGTAGAGGCAGAATCTTATGGTGTTTAACCACCACCAACATGTCTATCCACATGCCAGCGAATGCCAAGAGTTTGAAATGGGAGGCAACATCATGGCCAAAAAAGGCCAGACCGACGCCGTCCACTCAACCACGTCTCATCGGTCACCCACGGAGGTGATGGGGCGACGGGCGTGCCTGCCGGGTCGGCAGAGGTCGCTGCCCCCCGGACGTGCGAAGTGTTTCCTCAGCTGCCATTGTCTCTCAGAGTCATGATCAGGGATCTGCCTCCGCTCTCACCTCACCGTCGCCCGAGGTACCATCAGGCACCACCAGAGGACCCATCCTACCCCTTCTACCCTTCCACCACTTTTGACAACTCAGCCACCCGTACAGCGGATGCCAGTCTAGCATCCAGCCTTCTGTCTGTCCAGTTTGGGAGCGAAGAAACACTTTAACCCAAACCATGCCCAAGCCAAAAGCCTGAATGTCCGGCATTGCCAGGCTCTTTTGCCTTTCGGAAAAGTTGCCTTTCCGTCTGGTGGACACTGATGGGTTCCGCCACTCATAGGCTCCGAGTGCCATGGGGACCGCCCAATGCCGGCGGCTGGATGCCGATCAGGCGGAGTTGTTCTTGCCATAGAGGCGGAGGTGGGGCGCTATGTCCCTGCCCTGGCCAGCCACGTTTGGGCATCTAAGAATTTGCAAAGGGGGGGGGGGGAGTCGTTGTCGTCACTGGTCCGGAAAAGTCCATCTGACCACCGACACAAGGACTAGTAAGCACTGCCAACTGCCGCTATATCTCTGCGACATGCTCGTAGCGTGGGGAGCTGTGGTGGAATGTCTCATAAGGGTGAAGGTGGCTCCTGGGAGATGCTTCGGCGCACGCTCTTCAAAACCGCAGGGTTGATGCAAGGCTCTTAAACCCAAGGTCCTCTGGTCGTCATCACGTGCCCTGAGCAAACGCGGCAGGCCGTTTGAAATTAAATCTTTCTGGAGACCGTCCACACACAGGTCAGGAGCTGTGGGACGGCTCTCCGCAACGAGACGCCGAGGGCGCTGGCTGGGTGACATAGTAGCCTGTGTGCCAGGGAAGGTGGTGTGCATAAACGGCGAAATCTGCTGGCCCCCTTAAGATCGGTAGGCTAGGATCGACGAGTACCCTTGCCTGGGCACGAATTTCATGACCCTCGTCAGTCCCACAGAAATTCATAAAGAGCTACCCCGTGTGTATGGACGCCTGCTGAGGGAAGGCATTAAGGTCTGAGTTCGCACTTGCCGCCATTCGCGACCCTCGTCGTCCCCCCTGGCTTCGTTGCAGCGTTCATACTCGGCCTACCCCGTACAATCTATCTCATTGGTTTGACCGGTGGCAACACGTGAATTCCACCCTCCACATGCTCCAGCGAGAGTTGTGGCAGCAGTCGCAATGCCATGGACACAGTACGAAGTGAGCACTTGGCCTGACAAGGCATGCGGTGCGAACGCTGCGGTTTGGTGAAGAGGGCCAACACCGAGAGTGGAGGCAGGTTGAAGAGAGCTTTCGTGCCCACTCCTAGCCATTTGTGTCAAGAAGCCTACAATAATGGTCGAGTGTCGGACAATGCCCTTGCAGCGCATGATTAGTTCTTGTGGAATGATGTTGGACACCTGAACAACAGGTCCTGCCAGCGAGACGGAGGAGAGACGACACAGAATTGCGTGGACATGGGAGCCTTTCTATCCGTCAAATCCACAAGGGCCTCGACAGTCTTCTCAATTGTTTAATCGGTCTTCATTAAGGCAGTGGTTCGTGGTCCAGGGCTAGTGCAAGAGCAGCGCATCAGCTCTCAGGGTGCATCCATCTCAGGCAAGTCAGGGCTATGTTGAAGCTGTGCCGTGGAGGAAGCGGAGGAGGAGAGAGGGTAATTCCTAGAACACCGACGTTACCGACGTCCCTCTGCATGGAAGGAGTTGGCGCGAATTTGAGCGGAAGGAGGAAGATGTGAGGAAGATCAGTTGCTAGTGCCGCCTCGACCAGAGACTTGGAATCAAGGCTCCATATCGTCAACATCGAGTGCTCTTGGATAGCTTCCATTTCCCATCCAACATTTGATCCTCGGTATTACGGCAATCAAAATGAACAACAGTTACTGGTGGCCCACCCTGCTGGATCCCCGGTACAAAACAAAACTCTGCACTGTTCCTGCCACCCACCCAAATAGGAGTAAAATGCAGGAAATGGAGAACCTTGCCTGATTGGATCAACTGGAGACATCTGTGTGCGTCTGCTTCACTTTCCTCAAATGTCACGGTGGAACAACATCAGGCCGAAGTGACAGCAGTAAGTGGCCAAGCAGGCCGTACGGGCAGCAGCAGCAACAGGGCAAGGTGGCAGAGAGCCTAAGGGGTGACCTCTGGCATATGCTTTATTACCACCTCACTAACACATACAATGCAGGGCATCACACCAACACACAGAAGATCAGCTTAAGATCATGGTGCACGACTATCTGCGCTCACACCGATGTTTATATGTATGTGTTCCGGACCCAATAGACTTCTGGTATCAAAATGGACGAATGGCCCGAGCTCGCTCGCCACAGCCATAGAGGATTGTTGAGTCCTGCCCAGCAGCCAGCGTCATAACTGAGCGGCACCTTCAGCACAGCTGGAGGAAGTCTACAGACAAACGCATGCGGGCTTTCCACAGATAATGTGGATCGTTGACTTTTTTATCAAGATGGATCTCTCTCTGATGATGTTGTGGCCCAATTGCGAGTTCACCGATTAGTTGCCAGATCTACTTCACATTTCCTCTTCAAACAGTAATGGTCCTTCTTTAAAACTTTTTTGTTTAAAATGATCAATTTTCTTACGCAATTTTTTATTCTCTTCCTCCAACAGGTCATTTTGCTGGTTTTAGCTGTGAGAGACTGTAAAAGACAGCAAGGTTCATGACAACACGATTCCCATTTACTCACTTTATCTTTAGAAGTTTTTGCATTGTCAAAGGTTTTGAGTCATGGTTTGCTGTGAATAAGTTATAATTATGGTCCTTGTTGGAACAGAAATGTGCTTCTAAGTGCATTTCCTCCACAACAATTTTTAATAGTGGGCTTGAGAAGTCCATATTATAATTTTTTGGGTTCAGTTTCTTGAGATTACAGCTATAATAATGGTCCTATTGGAACAGGAAATGTGGGCTTCTAAGTGGCATTTCTCTCCATCACACAATATTTTAAATAGTGGCTGAGAAGTCATATTTATAAATTTTTGGGGTCATGTTGCCTGTGAGATACAGCTATAATTTATGGTCCTTTGGTAAATGAAATGTGGCATCTAAGTGGCATTTCTCCATCACAATTTTATAATAGTGGCTGAGAGAGAGAGAATGTCATATTTATATATTTATTTGAGAGGTCATGTTGCTGTGAGACATAGCAGTCTATAACATCCATGTCTTTTGGAGATTACAGAACACATTTATGGCTTCTAAGTCTAGGCAATTTTTTACTCCCTCACAATTTTTATTAACGGGAGTGTCTGAGACAGGATTATTCTCTTTTAAGAGTATTTCTTTTATGGAAGGTCATGTTGCTGGATTGAGATATACAGCAATTATCATGGCTTTTGGAACACAGAATTGTGGCTGGTTAAGTGGCATTTCTCGCCTCACCACAAATTTAATCAGTGGCGAGTTGAGAAGTCATCATTTAATAATTTTTTGGGTCATGCAGCTTTTAAATGGCAGCATTACTACAGGTCCTATTCTAAAAACGATGTTGTTTCTAAACAGACACATTTGTATCTTCAACAATTGTCAAAAGTGGCTCAGAGGTCATAGTTAATTTTTGGGCATTTTGCTGTACATTCAGCTAACTACAGGACCCAATATAAAAAAAAAATTGTTCTACAGATTTTTGTTCATCACAATTGGTCCAAAGTGGCTCAAGGCATGCTTGAATTTTGAGGCATTTTGCTGTGACATGCCAGCTATAGCTACAGGTCCTATTAAAAAAAACTGTTGTTTTCTAACAGAGAGACATTGTTCTTCACAATTGTCATGAGTGGGGCTAAAGGTGATGGTGCTGTACAGAAACGGTAATAGGTAGGACACTGTTAAATGGACACATATTGCAAAATGAGCTTGTTTTGCAAGATCTATAACATAGCTAGCAATACTGTATTGATACAGACCCATGTTAATACAATAAAAAAGAAACACAAAACATGGAGGGGATTCCATCCTATTTTAAAATGTGTTTTTCTAGAATTAAACTACTAAAAAACTTGTACAAAATAGCTGTAAAAAAAATTCCTCTGAATTGATTACTCAGGGAGGTACAGTCCGACTTGACCAATGTAGGTTATTCCGTCAGTGACATGGAGTATGAGCACGGACAGAAACAAAGAACAGAGACAATTTCCTCCTCCAGCACGTTGAGTAAAATGAGAAAAAGAATGCCAATAAAAATGGGCACCTGGGTGGTACAAGGAGCGTTAACCACCATATTTCCAAGTGAAGCTCAACCGTCCACTCATACGGAGGGTTAAGCGCACCCAGGTCTTGACAGTGTACTGAGGAAGTCTGGAGGATCTACCTCACACTTCCTGCTTCCTCCGCACTCTTGCTTCAGCACGACTGCTTTCGTTGCTCTTAGCGGACATAAGGGCATTTTTACCGTGTGTTTATTGATGAGACGGTCGCCAGCCTGGGCTCTCACCACGCCCCACTGTAACTCCGTCCCTAGCAGCTGAACCTACGTATTAATAAATGACAGACAGACGCTAGCCCTGGGCTCTCCCCGCACTCACTTAAGTCTGTGCCCTGGCAGCTGGGAATCCTCCGTGTTTAACAGATGCTGACGGCAGCACTTGGCTCTCACCGTTAGGGCAATCAGGAGACTTCAAATTTCCTAAAAATCAGATTTTGAAAAAGGTGATATTTGTGAGGTTAAGTAAAGTGTCAAAAAGGGCCCCAGGGCTGGACACAAATATGCACCAATTTGAGGCTTAAAAAATATTACTGGGGCCTGGAGTCACTATGGGTCGCATCATTTGATCTCCCAGGGGAGTCTGTCCCTAATCACTGAAGAAGGATTTGATGAAAAATGAAACCATTGAATTGATTGGTCTGAATCTTGTCACTAGAAGCCAGGAGGGCAAATGACTTCTCAACTAAGCAAGTGTTTTGGAGATGTATTAGACATTTTGTATTACTTATATGGGGTGTGCGGACAAATTAACACATCTACACGGTAAAAATACCTTTAAAACTGCAGGAGGGTGTAATGTTGTATGTTTCACACTTGAAAAAAAAGCAAAATGATATTAATGTAAAAATAAAAAGTAATAACTATAAATACTTCCCTAAATAAATCTGTAACAAATGTCAGTTACCAAAAAAAATATACTAAAACTGACAGTCACTGTACAAAATAGAGCATAGTGCCCTACTTTGGGTGAGTCCAGTTGTCAAACAGGTTCCAGCAGTAGGGTCATCTGCGGTACAGGTACAGATATAGTCAATGTCCCAGGTGAAACTAAAATGCTGGTTCAACAGATCCTTTTTCCAGCACTTTTTAATCTGTGGGTCAACAGGTTAATGTCATTCTGCGGTACAGGACAGGACAATAGTCAATGTCCAGTTCAACTAAAATGGTGTAGAAAGACTCCTTTTTCCCATCACTTTTAAACTGGGGGTCATGCAGGTTTTGGGGCTCATGCTGTGACCCAGGACATGTAAGTCAATGCCCAGTTCAACCTAAAATGGTGGTTGAAAGACTCCTTTTCCCAGCCACTTTTTATCTGTGGGTCAGACAGTTAGAATAGGTCAAACTGCGGTACAGGACAAGATATAGTTAATGTCCAGTTCAACTAAAATGGTGGTTTCAAAGACTCCTTTTCCCGGGCACTTTTTAATTTTGGGGGTCAACAGGTTTTAATGGTCCATACTGCGGTCCGAGGTTAGGTATAGGTCAATGTCCCATTTCAACTAAAATGGTGTTCAAAAGACTCCTTTTTCTTGCACTTTTTAATCTGTGGGTCAGACAGTTTAAATGGTCATCACTGCGGTACAGGACATATATAGTTAATTCCAAATCAACTAAAATGTGAGGTTGAAAGACTCCTTTTCGGCACATTTTAACTGGGGTCATGCAGGTTTTGGTGGGCTCATGCTGCGTGTCCCAGGACAGGGATATTCAATGTCCATTCAAGTAAAATGATGGTTTCAAATCATATGTGCCTCTGCACTATTCTAATTTGTGGGTGATGCACGGTTTAATGCGTCATGCTGTGATACAAGACAGGGATAGGTGAATGGTGTGAGACTTTTTTTCCTGTGGGCTTTTAATAACCTAATTGTGTAGCCTAAGATGTAGCATGTAACCTTTGACTAGTTGAGGATGTTAAAGTCCAGCTTCTCCATCCCTGTTTGGGTGTAAGAATGAAGGTGTTGTTGCTCGCCATAGACTTTAATGGTCATCGGCGATAATCTATTATCGACTATCGGATATCTTATTGATAATTGCCGATATCGACTATCGACCCGATGACGATAGTCAACGTAATCGCTCATCACTAGTGTGCACCTTTCCTTGATCTATAAATTTCTCCTCGGTAAAATGGATTACAAAACTACGCAAACTCAATTAGCAGCAACGAAAACAGTCGTGCTGAAGCAGAGTGTGGAAGCGGAGGTTTGAGCTAAGACTTCCAGCCTTCCTCAGTACACGGTCAAGACCTGGGTAGCGCTTGAGAAATTTCTGCCTCTACGAGAGCGCTTGCCCCTCCGTATGAGTGCGGACCAATTGAGCTTCACTTGGAAATGCTGGTGGTTGACGCTCCTGTTCCACCCAGGTGCCCTTTTTCTTGGCATTCTTTTTCTTGTTTTACTCGACGTGTTTGAGGAAATTGTCTCTGTTCTTGGGCTGGTGAATGTGCCCCATACTCCATGTCCTCAGAATAACCTACATTTGTTCAAGTATTCCTGTACCTCCCTTGTACAATTCAGAGAATATTTGTATCAGCTATGTTGTACATGCAAGTTTTTTAGTAGTTTAATTCTAGAAAACACATTTTTAAAATAGGATGGAATCCCACCCTATCTTTGTTTCTCTTTTTTTTAATTGTATTAAATGGGTTGTCTTACTACAGGGATTGCTAGCTATGTTAAAGGTCTTGCAAAAACAAGTCATTTTGCAATATGTGTCCATTAACAGTGTCCTACCTATTCCTGTTTTTGACAGCACCATGCCCCATCAAATTCAAAACATGACCCTTCAGCCACTGTTGACAATTGTGAAGAACAAATGTCTGTTAGAAACCAAATTTTTTAGAATAGGACCTATAGTATAGCTGTATTTCACAGCAACATGCCCCCAAAAATTCAAAACATGACCCTTTGAACAAATGTCTGTTAGAAACCACATTTTTTTTAAATAGTAGTAGTATAGCTGTATTTCACAGCAACATGATCCAAAAAATTATAAAAATGACTTCTCAGCCACTGTTGAAAATTGTGAGGGAGAAATGCCACTTAGAAGCCACATTTATGTTCCAAAGGACCTTGATTATAGCTGTATCTCACAGCACCATGACCCCAAAACCATTGACGTTGCGAAAAAATTTAATGAAGAAGCGAGTTTTTTTTCATGAAACCGTGTACAATTGGTGTCTTTTACAGTCTCCTCATCGCAAAACCAGCAAAATGACCTTTTGGGAACTGAGAATAAAAATTCCAGTAGGAAATGATAATTACATTTTTTTTTTTAAGAGGACCATTTCTTTTGGAAGCGGAATGTGAAGTAGACCGGCAACTAATCGGTGACCTCGGCAATTGGGGACACAACATCAAAGATCCACGCCTGATTCATCTTAATGAAAGTCAAACGATCCACATTATCAGTGGAAAGCCGGATGCGTTTGTCTATAATGACTCCTCCAGCTGTGCTGAAGGTCCGCTCAGATATGACGCTGGCTGCTGGGCAGGACAACACATCTATGGCGTGGCGTGCAAGCTCAGACCATTCATACATTTTGGATACCCAGAGGTCGATTGGGTCCGGAACATGCCCAAAAACACCAGTGTTGAGACGCAGATAGTTGTGCACCATGATCTTAAGCCGGTCTCTGTGTGTTGTATGTGTGCCCTTCATTACATGCGTTTGGAGGTGGTAAATAAGGATTGCCAGAGGTCACCCATTAGGCTTCTGCTACAATGCCTGCTGTTGCGGCTACTTGGCACTCTACTGCTGTCACTTTGGCTGACGTTTTTCCCAAACCGTGACATTTGAAGAACGTGAAGCAGACAGAACAGATGTCTCCAGTTGATCAATCAGCACGGTCTCCAATTCCTGCATTTTACTCTCTATTTGGGTCGGTGCAAGGAAAGTGCTGAGTTTTGCTTTGTACCGGGGATCAAGCAGGGTGGCCACCCAGTAACTGTTGTTTAGTTTGATGGTTTTAATGCAAGGATCATGTTGGAGGAAATGGAGCATCCAAGCACTCATGTGAGAGATGGAGCCTTGATTTCCCAAGCCCCTGGATCGAAGGGCACTAGCAAACTGATCTTCCTCATCGTCCTCCTCCGCCTCAAATCCGTGCCATCCTCTTTCCAAGGCAGGGACATCGGTAACGTCGGTGTCCAGGAATACCTCATCCCCCTCCTCCACTTCCTCCACCTCAGCTTCAACACAGTCCTGACTTGCCTCAGATGCTGAGACGCTGCCTGAGAGCTGAGACGCTGCCTTGCACTAGCCCTGGACCCCGAATCACTGCCTAATGAAAATCGATAAAGTTGTGAAACTGTCGGGCCTTCTGGATTCAACAGAGAGAAAGGCTCTGTGTCCGCGTCTGTGTCCGTCTCCTCCTCTGTCGCTGGTGGGACCTGCTGTTTCAGAGTATCCAACGATTGTTTCAGAACTAAGATCACCACAATGCTCATGCTGACAATGGCATTGTCCGCACTGACCATTTTGGTGGCTTCTTCAAAACTGGCAAGGATTGTGCAGAGCTCTTTCACCTGCCTCCACTCATGGTGGCTCAACACCCCGAGGTCCGCACCGCTGCTTGTCAGGTCATGTGTCACTTCGTACTGCGTAATGGCATTGCGCTGCTGCCACAATCGCTGGAGCATGTGGAGGGTGGAATTCCAGCATGTTGCCATGTCAACAATGAGACTTTTGACGGGGAGGCCGAGCTGATGCTGTAACGCAGCCAGCCGGGACGAAACAGGGTACGAACGGCGGAAGTGTGAGCTCAGACCTCGAGCCTTCCTCAGCAGGCAGTCTAAAATCCGGTAGCGCTTTAGAAATTTCGGGACGATGAGGTTCATGACGTGTGCCAGGCAAGGGATGTGCTCCAGCCTATCGATTTTAAGAGCGGCAAGGAGATTTCGACCGTTATCGCACACCACCCAGCCAGCGCTCCGTCTCGTTGCGAAGAGCCATCCATAGCTCCTGACCTGTGTGTTGACGGTCTCCAAGACAGATTAGTTTCAACATGGCTTGTTTTCTCTGGGCACGTGATGCTACCAGTAGACCTTGGGAGAAAGAACCCTGCACCATCCCTGCGGTTTTGAAGAGCGTGCCCCGAGCCTGAGAGCCACCATCACCACCAGAGACATCCACCCAGCTCACCCAGTGAGCTGTCACAGAGATATAGCAGCCTGGGCCGTGCTTACTAGTCCATGTATCGGTGGTCAAATGGACTTTGCCGGACACAGATGCAGACAACGGGGCTTGAAAATTTTAGATGACACTGGCTGGCCAGGGCAGGGGCGGTTTTTCTGGCAAAGAAATGCCTGCTCGGCATCTGGTATTGGGGCAGCAAGGGCCATGACTGGCGGAACCTATCTGTGTCCACCAGGGGGAAAGGCAACATTTCCAAGGCCAAAAGCCTGGCAATGCCGACATTCAGGCTTTTGGCTTTGGGATGGTTTGGGAGTGTTTCTTCTGCTCCCAAACCTGGTAGACAGAAGGCTGGCTGATAGACTGGCCGCAGTATGGCATGCAGGTCGTCAAACGGTGAAGGAGAAAGGGTAGGGTGGGTCTCTGGTGGTGCTGGTGGTAAATCGGGCGACGGTGGAGGCTGCAGCGGAGGCTGATCCTTGATCATGACTTTTGGAGACATGGGCAGCTGAGGAACGCTTTGGGTTGGGGCGGTGGAGGAGGGGGCGGAGACAGAGGGTGTGACAGTGGTTGGAAGCCCGCATCGGTGTGGCCTTTTTTCGCCAAGTGTTCCCTTCATTCAACTCATGCATTCGCTGCATGTGAACTAGACATGTTGGTGGTGGTTAAACACCTAAGATTCTTCCCTCACTGATGGGGTTTAAAGGCAAAGGCAGCAAATGACATCACTGGTGAATCAGAGGCTTGCTCGAAAAAGGGCCCCGGCTGAGAGGCCCCGGACCTTTTCGATGGCGATAAGCGAGGAGCGGTGTTTCCGCTGATCGTGGTTGGCGTAATAATCTCAGCGGACTTGTGCGACTGCCCTCTCGCTTTTTGAGGTGGGAGCCGTACTGACACTACCCCATCGTCTTCCTCCTCGTCCAGTGATAAAGCGCTCGCAAGGAAATTCTGCTGAAAAGACCATGTTGGATCCGCAATGTCGTCATCATCTACACAGGTGACTTCCTTGTCCTGACATTCTACATCCTGGAGCTGCGGGCTACAAGCAACAGGCACTGCAAGGCGTTGCCGACCTCCCGGGATTTTTGCCGATTGACCAGCTTCATTCTCCTCTTCTGATGACATCAGCGATTGGGTTCAGAGCAGACAAAATTCATCCTCTTTGGCCTCTTGATCTTTTGAAATGCCTTCTGACCCAGACCCCCATTTTGTCATCAAAGAGGGCTTCAGAAAATGGATTATTTACAGTGGTGGGTACATGAGTTGACATTTGGGCTGCCTTCGCTTCGTGTTGGACGGATGCTGACGATGATGATGAACGACATTTTTTTGGCCGGCTGGGGAGGACGAGAACGAAAGACTGCTGGATGCAGGTTGCATTAACCACTGAAGAACAGATTGGCGATGCTGTTCGTTACTGAGATTCACAGGGAACAGACCCAGCGATGACAGGCCTGACAGTCCTGCAGCCGACGATCCGCTGGCTTGCGTGTTGTCGCCAGCACTTGAAGGAGAACCTTCTCTCGTACCTCTACCTCCATGTCCTACACCCCTCTTTGCTCGCTTACACCAACCTGAGTTTGCTCCATGTTCAGAAAGATAAAAATTTTAAAAGGTATGGAAAGGTTTTTGACAGTCTCTTATTGAAAGACGGCAAATCACAGTTATTCTTAAAAACCCTCTAATTTTCCAACAGCCAACTAGGATTAGAAACAGAATTGTTTCTATAAAATATCTGTGAAATGCGATCTGGTGGAAGAACCGTAACACAAAATCAACAGTGTTCTTCCTTCAGTCCCTGAGATTTACAACTGCCCAGTAGGACTAGCAATTGATAGTTTTAAACAAACTATCGTACAAATGTACGATTAGCGCCAAACTGAGACACACGGACTGCAATAAGAGTATTTAAATATTATATGGATTAATATGGGAGCCTTCGCACCACTGACTACAAGTGTAATTTACTAGCAAATATGTATAACACAATATTCGTACAACTGTACTCTTTGAGCCAAACTGAGACGCACGGACTGCAATAAGAGTATTTAAATATTATATGAATTAATATGGCAGCCTTCGCACCACTGACTACAAGTGTAATCTACTAGGAAATATGTAGAACACAGTATGCGTACAACTGAACTCTTTGCCCCAAACAGACGCACGGACTGAAATAAGAGTATTTAAATATTATATGGATTAATATGGCAGCCTTCGCACCACTGACTACAAGCGTAATTTACTAGGAAATATGTATAACACAATATGCGTACAACTGAACTCTTTGCGCCAAACAGACGCACGGACTGCAATAAGAGTATTTAAATATTATATGGATTAATATGGCAGCCTTCGCACCACTGACTACAAGCGTAATTTACTAGGAAATATGTATAACACAATATGCGTACAACTGAACTCTTTGCGCCAAACTGAGAGGCACGGACTGCAATAAGAGTAAATATTATATGGATTAATACGGCAGCCTTCGCACCACTGACTACAAGCGCAATTTACTAGCAAATATGTATAACACAATATGCGTACAACTGAACTCTTTGCGCCAAACTGAGATGCACGGACTGCAATAAGAGTATTTAAATATTATATGGATTAATATGGCAGCCTCTGCACCATTAACAACAAGCGTAATTTACTAGGGAAAAAATGTATAACCCCAATATGCGTACAACTGAACTCTTTGCGCCAAACTGAGACGCACGGACTGCAATAAGATTTTTTTAATATTATATGGATTAATATGGCAGCCTTCGCACCACTGACTACAGGCGTAATTTACTAGGAAATATATATAACACAATATGCGTGCAACTGAGCTCTTTGCGCCAAACAGACGGACGGACTTCAGTAAAACTATTTAAAAGTTATAGGGATAAGTTAAGCCGGTTTTTGAGAACACTGACACGCAGTGATTGCAATAGAACTGAAAACACAGGGACAATTTCAACTGCTAGCAGAGGTGTGCTGGCCATAAAAGTGGTAGAAAACAATTATTTTTCAATTGAAGATCACAGAACAAACTGAGCTGCAAAATATCTCCCTTCGTTTCAAAAGCCTCTCCTGCTGCCGCCCCCGTCCCCCATCTCCACCTCCCCGCAGCCCCGCGGCTACACACACCAGTAGATATCCTTAAAACTTTCTCTAACTAAATAAGAAGTGAAATTCTCTAATCTAACTCTATTCTAAGCTGTAGGTGGATGGTTTCTTGTATTAGAAGTGACTCAGAGCTGTTAGAACAGCTATTGGTTTAAATGCGATAAGAGACGCGTCCTGCTGTGAAGTGTGATAGACAGAATATGAGCTCAAACAGGAAACGCAGCAGCATAGCTAAAATGAGGTCACGTGATTTTTGCAGCCAATGAGATCCATACACTGCAAAGTGGTGACGTTGTACATCCTCCTCACCCCCCTCTATCCTCGGAGCTGATTGGCTGGCCGCCAAAATGACAGGAAACGCTGAAAATGGCGCGATAGTAATAGATTAACTGTAAGATTGTCACCTAAAATATCGCGTGATCGGCAATTTCCGATCAGCCTAAAAATCGTGCCGATTTCAACTTTTGTCGATGATATCGCTCATCCCTAATTGCAAGTCATTTTCATATGTTTGTTTATGTTTCATATGAAGTTAACATTTAGGAATATTGGAAGAACATATTTAATGTACAGCGCTAACTTGAATATCCGGTCTATATCTCTACTGTAATACTGGTACAAATTCTGGAGATTGAAGCATGTCGTGATGTCCTGTGATGAAAGGTTGTACACGAGAAACTTTAATAAAAACAGTTTAAAAAAAATTCAAAAATTACTACTATATTTCTAAGTCCCCCTGATAATTTAAAAATGAAGACATTTAAAAATTATGGCAACCTACCGTAGACATATGGTAGATGCTAGTTAAAAACTATTTTGAGTGGAATAATTATCTGTCTTGCATGCAGAAGTCTTTGAACATTTTTACATCATTTTCACAAATAAATGATTGCATGGACCAAAATTTTGTATTAACTTAAAGTACATTGCATCACAAGAAAACATTCTCTGAATCACATGGATAGGTAAAAGTATCAAAAAAGTATTTCCCCCATAAAATACATTTTGGTTTTAAAAAAAAAAACCCTTTCAGGAAGGTCAAAACTGGGTGCGTCCTTAAGGGGTTAATATATTAATTAACCCCTTACTGCCGGAGCCAGTTTTGGCCTTCCTGACAGAGCCCTCTTTATGTGAGAATAACTTTTTGACACTTTTACATATCCATGTAAAATAGATTTTTTTAGGGACCAGTCCAGTTCTTACGTGGCTTTGAGGGGCCTGTGTGTTAGATAACCACATAAATGACCCCATCTAAGAAACTAGACTCCTTAAAGTATTTAAAAAAGCATTTAGGAAGTTTGTCAACCTATAGGTATTTCACAGAAATTAAAGCAAAGTGGAGGTGAAATTTCACTTTTTTTTTGCAGATTTTCAATATTTAGCAATTATTCACAGAAACACGGTAGATTTGACCAGGTAGATAAAACTCAACATCAATTCCCCAGATTCTGCCATTTTCAGAGATATCCCATATGTGGCCCTAGTGCGCTATTTGGCTCAACCACAAGCCTCAGAATAGGAGGAGCATCTACTGAACTCTGGGGTCTCATTTCCATTACGATTTTATTTAGGCACCATTTCAGATTTGTGGACACCCTAAGGTGCTAAAACTTAATAAACATCCCTAAAAAGACCCCATATTGGAAACTACACCCCTTAAGTTATATACCCAGGGGTGTAGTGGGTATATCGACCCCACAGGTATTTCATAAGTTTTTTCAGCGTTAAGCTCTGAAAATGAAACCAGTCTAATTCTGTCATAGTTTTGAGAGGCATGTATGTTAGAAAACTCCATTAATGACTAAATCTAAGAAACTGTACCCCTTAAAGTATTCAAAACAGCATTTAGGAAGTTTGTTAAACCTTTAGGTGCTTCACAGGAATTAAAGCACAGTGGAGTGAAAATTTCAAAATGTCACTTTTTTTGCAGATTTTTAATTTATATCCATCACTGGACCACACAGTAGATGTTATCAGAAAAATGCAACTGAATAAGGGGCACAGATAGGGCAATCTGCCACAAAGACTGGGATCGTCGAACAGTATGTTGTTTACCTGGGGCCCGAGTACGACATATCGCGGATCGGGCTGACAGATTGCTGGGGGGGGCTGGTAAAAATCCAGCTGTCATGGCCCCAAGGGGCCCCAATAAAAAGTAAGGTGGTGGATGGGGTTTTAAAAAATTTTATTTCAGGGACTTAGGCCAAAACTCAAGGAAAGACCTGCAAAAAATTTTCAAAATATTACCTGTTCCAAGGCCACACCAGAAGGGCAAGGGGGAATAGAGAGGTGAATAAGTGGTTTCAAAAATTGGTGGGAAAAAGGATTTGGGTTTTTTTAAACTGGGCTGATTTCTTTTGGCTACAGATCTTAGCTGGGACGGGCGCACCAAAATGGGGAGGGGAGGCGTATTGGGGACAAAAGGCAAAAAAACTGGGGGAAAATTTTTAAACGGGACTGTGGGGGGGGGTAAAACACATATACGTGCAAATAGTGAAGATAGAGACGGGAATTAGTAATAAACAGGGGATGGAGGGGGGGAAAGGGGGTTTTAGCAAAAATTTAAAAAAAAGGGAGAAAGGTAAAACGAAAAATCCTAAAGCATTCTCCCAATGCCGGGACTAACCAAAAAAAAAAATGAACGAATTATTAATTGCAGAAGAAAAAATGAAAACGGGGATAACGAGACATGGCGGAGGGCGCTAGACTGGCATTTAATTTACAGGGTTACAGTCTTTTTAAAAGTGACCGTAAACACTGGAAAATCCTTCAACCCAAACACTGCGGGAAGATTAGGTAAGTTAAGGGAACGGGGGAAACTTTGGATAAAAAAAAACAGTAATATAATTCTAATAGGAGTCTGCTAAAGGCCCCCCAAAAGTAACAGAACCCATAGAAATATGCCCTCAGGGAAATGATGAAGCAACTAATCAGAATGAGGTTTTTATTTTGGTGACTTTTAACTACCCCAACATAAAATTGGGGAAACTGAAAAATGAGCTCCACAAACATCTTTTTTTTTGTCTATAAAAAGTAAATTACCTTTTCCCCCAAAAGGGGCAGGGAAACCCACAGGGGAAAGGCCCTTCTAGATTAAAATTTACAATAAACCCGAAGAGAAAAAAAGGGTTCAGGTTTAGGGCACCTAGGGAAATTGACCATAATAATAAACTTTTCCCTTTATCCTTCAAAGACTTTTTTTCATGGAGCCACAAAAACACTGAATCTGAGGAAGGTAATTGTACCTGCTTAGAGAGCCCTAAAAATTTGACTGGGGACAAGGGTTTAAAAAAGCAGAAAAAAAAATAAAAGGTCTTTTAAAAAATCTTAAGGTACATACCAATGGTAAAAAAAATTTTATTAGAAACATGAAAAACCTAAAGTGGACAACCCGAGTTGAAAAACAGGTAATAAAAAAAAAAAAGAAAGCGTTTCAGCTACTAAAACAGGAGGGCAGTGAAGAGGCATTAAGAAGCTAAAGGGAAAAAAAAAAAAAAAAAGAAAAAATTAAGGCAGCAAACTGAAAAAGAAAGACTATTTCCAAAAAAGAAAAACTAACCCAAAAATTTTTTAACTATATAAAAAATAAAAAGATTAAAAAAGAAAAGTTGGCCCTTTAAAAAGTACTGAGGGGGAACTATGGGGGGCGATGAAAAAAACAAACCTATTTAAAAAAAAATTTCTTCTCCCTGATTTTCCGAGGGGATGAGCTTCCTTTCATAAGCAAAGGGAAGGGTTAACCCCCTTTTAAAGTTCTTGTTAACCCCGGAAAAAGCCCACCGCTTTGGGGAACTAAAAAACAAAACC
The DNA here is from genome assembly GCA_025379985.1 of Phyllomedusa bahiana. NCBI lineage: Eukaryota > Metazoa > Chordata > Amphibia > Anura > Hylidae > Phyllomedusa > Phyllomedusa bahiana. The sequence continues at coordinate 59,310 of JAODAL010017270.1, read as the reverse complement.
CCAGGCCCTGAGGTTAAAACCCGCAGTCCAAGGGAGTTAAGTAATGTGATAGATAGGCCCCATTCTTAATATTAGGACTGTAAAATAACGGGGATGTCCCAAAGGGTTGGCGCATAGCAAATGTGTGCCAATATTCAAAAGTGATCCAGGAAATATAGGCCGGAAGTTAACCTTGTTGTGGGTAAAATGTTTGAAGGATTTCTAAGAGATGCTACCGGGAGTATCTCACTGAAAATAAAGTATAACCCATTCCAGCAGGGGTTTTATGAGGATCGTCCTGTCAAACTAATCTCACAGCTTCTATGAAAAGTTAGTTCCAACTGGACGGGGTGGGGCATGGATTCTATATTTGGATTTTTCAAAAAGCATTTATACTTTTTCCACAAAAAAAGGTTGGTAAGTAAAATGAGTCGGGGTTTGGGGGGAAAAATGTGTGCAAGTGGGGTTTGCAACTTTCTCACTGATAGAAAAACAAAGGGTGGAAAATTAAAGGTTTTATACTCAACTGGATCCCCGTTTCTATGGGGACCACGGGCTACATAAACATAGAAAAGGGATTCTTTACTGTTAGGCCATTTGACTGTGAACTCTCTGCCAGATAAATTGTCATGGTGAATTCACAACAAGTTCAAGAAGGGCTTTGAATGCATTTTTGGGCTGAAATAAAAAAGTTTTTTAATGACTAGGATTTGAAAAGGGGCCCCCCCCCCGGATACATTTTTAATCAATAATATAAAAACGTTACAGTGACAGGATTCTGGGAAAGGGGGCTTGAACCAGGGTTTATTCTATTTAAAATTTGGGAAACAGGGGCTTTTTTCCTACCATGAGGACAGTTGGCTTCTACCTCATGGGGGTTTTTTGCTTCTCTGGATCAACACTTTAACACTTTAGCAACACTTTAGCAAAATGGGCTGAACAGGATGGACGTATGTCTTTTTTCGGCCTGACAAACTATGAAACTATGAATATTGATTACCCTGATATTGCCATTTTAAAAGATCTCCTGTGTGGCCCTTGTACACTACCACAAGCCTCAGAAAAGGAGGAGTACCTATTGAATTCTGGGGTCTTTATTTTCATTGGAATTTTTTTAGAGACCATCTCAAGTTTGTGGACACTCTAAGGTGTTAATACTTAACATTCTTAAAAAACCTCATTTTGGAAACTAGACCCTTTAAAGAATATATCCAGAGCGGTTGTGGATATATTGACCCCAAAGGTGTTTAATCATTTATTTTGCCATTAGGCTGTGACAATGAAAGAATGTTTTTTTCCTTATTTTCAGTTTTCGCTGAAATTGTTTCATTTTCACAAGGAATCCTGAAAAAAAAGATTCCAAAAATGTGTTACACAATTTCTTTCAAGTATGGCATTACCCTATATGTGGGTGTAAACTGCACTTTGGACACATGCAGGGCATATAAACGAGGGAGCATTATTTGGCTTTTGGAACATAGATTTTAGTGGTTGTCATGTTCTATTTTCAAAGCCCAAAAAGCACCAGAAGTCGCCCCATGTTGGAATCGTGACCTTTCAGGGAATTCATCTAGGGGCGTTTTGAGCATTTTGGACCTACAGGTGTTTTACATTTTTTTTCTTTTCTTTTCTTTTTCTTTTTAGCATTGGCCTGTGAAAATGGAAACTGACTCCCTGCCAATAAAGCATAATTTTTAGGGTTTCCCTTTTACAGCGCCCCCCCCATGTGGTATACATGACATGATAACTTTACTATGCGGGTTCATACAATTATAACAATAATTAGTTTTTTTTATTGTTTTACTACTTTTACACAATATAAATGCGTTTTTTAAAAATTGGGTTTTTATGTTGCAATAGTAAAAAAAAAATCTGCATGTGCAGCTGATTAAGGTTTTTTTGCGGGATGAATTGAGGTTTTCATTGGTACCATTTTGTGGTTCATGTGACACTTTGATTGCTTTTTATTAACTATTTTGGGAGGCGGGATTAAACAAAATACAGCATAATTTTTAATACTACTACTACTGTAATAATACTTTTATTACAAAAAGAAAACATGTTTTTCTATCGCCATAATTTGAGAGCAATAACTTTTTTTTTATTTTTCTCTGCACAAGTGCTGTATACAGGGTTGGTTTCTGTGTTATGAGTTGATATTTTCATTGGTACCATTTTTGGGGGGACAGAACTTTTTGATCACCTTTATTTCCATTTTTGGGAGGCAGGAGGAATAAAATACTGGAATACTGGTAGTGTTTTTTTATTTTTTACAGCGCTCATGTCAATACAATTACAGTGATGCCCAAATTATATTGTTTTTTTAACTTTAAAAAAAGTGTTTTTATTGTGTAAAACAAAGTTATGACTATTAGAAGATAGAGATGCATTAATATTATTTTTTTTCCAAATACAGATCTGTGTAAGGGCTTCTTTTTGTGGGACAAGCTGATGTTTTCATTGGTGCCACTTTGAGTTTTATATGACTTTTTTATAGCTTATTCTGTTATATGTACTAAGAGATTAAGAAAAATCAAAATTTTCATTTGGGTAAAATAACTTGACTGTTTTTTATGTTAGATCATTACCCTTGTGGTGACTCACAATATGTGTACTTTTTTATTTGTGATTTTTTTTGGGGCTATTGGCATTTGATATGAGAGAGTGGTGTACATATTTTTGTGTGTGTGTTACTTTTTTCCACTACTTTCAAACTTTAATTGCTTTTACATTTGACCTTATAGGGGACTTGACTCAGCAATCTTTAGATTAGACTACATTTGCTATTTTGCCAACCCAAATTTGGGACATACCTGTTTTTTATACATTTCCATAAATAAAGAATAGGGGCCCTTTGTCTTTAAAATTACTTTTTCCCCCTTAGGACATGAGTGTGAAAACCAAAAGCCCTGGTAAATTTGTCTATTGAAACCCTTTTTAAGGTAAAAATTTGCATTTTTTCCTGGGTTAGACAAGAAAAAAAATTTAAGCTGGATTTTTACCTCACTCTCTCCCAACCCAACGGGAAAAGGCATTTTCCTGGGAAAATTTAGGGTTTGCAGAAAAAATTGTTTAAAGTTTTTTGTTTTCTCCTCATCGTCCTCCACAATCCCTCTCTCCCCAAAATTTTTTCATTTTTAAATTTTTTTTACTATTTTTTTTTATTTTAAAAAATTTTTTTGGGGGGTTAGTTTTTTTTTCTAGGGCAATACCCCTTTCTTTTCCTCCGTTTTTGCGCCTTTATAATTATTTTAATATTTTATTTTTTTCCTTTTTGCTTTTTTTAGTGCCCCCTTCACTCCCCTCCTTTTTAAGTACCTTAAAAACGTTTTCTTTTTGTTATTTTTTCCCTCCTTTAAATCTCAGTTTGACCCAAAAATTTGTTTTTTTTCCGGTTTCCTTTCATTTTTTTCCAAAAGTTTTTTCCCTCTCACAGGGGGTGTTTAAAGATGTTTTTAAAAAGAGCCCCCATTTACTTTGTTCTTTTTTTTTTAAACAAAATTGCCCCAGTCAATGGGGGTTTTAAAGGGCCTCTCTAACAGTTTAAATTTTAGCCTTCCTAAATTTTTGTGTTTTTGGTGGTTCTTGACAAAAAACCCCTTTTAAAGGATAAAGGGAGTAAAATTTTCCCATGGGTTTCCCGAAATTTTTTGGGGGGGGCCCTATAGCGTCCCTAATAAAATTTTAAATTAAATTGTTTTTACCTCCATGAAATTTCTCCCAAATAATGACCCAACATGCCATTTCCAATATTAAAACTTCCCCCTCATTTGTTGGCCTCAAACAGGATTTTACATAGAAACATATACCTCCCCCTTCTGGTTTTTACTATATCTTCTAAATAAGCTGTAACCCTGTAAGTTAGCCGCCCAGTCATAGGGCCATGTCTCAGTTAATCCCCACTGTGTCATATTTTTCTTCAGCAATAAATAATTCTAGTTCTTTATTTTGTTGGTGGGAAATCCTGGCATTGGCCCAGCATGCAATTTAGGTTTTGGTTTTTTTAAATTTTTTTAAAACCCTTTTTTAAATTAACTTTTAAACCCCCCCCTCCCACTTAAACCTTTGTTTTTAAAACCTCTTTTCCAGAAAAACTTCACTATTTGCTTTGAAAAATGTGTTTTTGTGAAAACCCGACACCGAGGTGGTTTTCCCCCGGAAAAACAAAAAAGGGCCCCGGAGAAAAAAGGGACTAAAGCCCCGGGTTTTTCAACAACATTTTTTTAATGAACTTTTCGGGAAGAAAGGTTAACCAACCCCCAAAAGCAAACATTTTACAAAGAAAGTGCCCAAGGCCCCTGGGGCTACACAGCGAACCACTGGGGTGTACCTCTGGATGCAGGGAAAATTTTTCCCTTTCCTCCCCGGGGTTCAAAAGGCGGAACCCCCTTTTAACCTTTTAATCCGACAAAGACAGGAACAATCGGTGTGGTGCAGTTAAAAGGGCCCGCGGTTCCACGAGTCCCACAGCAGCTTACAAAAAAACCCAAATTTTCTACCAAACAATCCCCCATTTTTAAATACATTTTAATACAGATTCTCTCACAGTGAACCGGTTTGCATAAAAAACCATTTACTATAGCAAGTCCCACCCAAAACCCCGAATCAGGAGGCGTATTTGGAAAAAAACACTTTGGTTTAAAACCAAATCTCCCCTGACTGGGCCTCCCTACGGGCCCTGTAAAACAGTCCCTGGGTTTCTTTGGGCTGCTTTGCATTTTGTTTTTGTGTCCCTTTTTCCGTGGCCGGCATTGGGCTGCTCTGAGGTGAAGATCCCGTTTTGGGCTGAGGGTCCAAAGATGAAGTTCCCTCCCTCAGCCCCCTGCAGAGTTTTTCCCCCCTTCAGGGGGCGTTTTTGCCCCAAAAGTTACGTACTCTCCCCCCTCCTCTCCCCTTCTCTCTCTCTCTCTCCCTAAAGGTTCCCCGGGAAGAAGGAAAGCTGGGGTTCTATCCCCACCCGGGGTCTCTCTTCCCCCTGCCCCTCTTTTTTTTCTTTTTTTTTTCCTCAAAAGTTTGCCTCTCCCACATGTCCCTAGTAACATATCTTTCTTTTGTTTATACCAGTTTGGCATCTTGGGGCCCAAACCCCAGAATGCAAAAAAAATACTTTACAATTACAAGCCCACCCCATATAAATTTTACTGATTAAACACAATGGGGGCTCTTTCCACTTTCCTAAAAAGTTGGCGTCCTCGACAACCCCCCCCAAAAAAACTCGTTTGCACATGTGTGGGGGGGTTAAAACCACCTTTGCCCCTTGGTACCCTTTTCATGGGGCTTTTGGTCAGGGCTTTAGGTGCAGCCCCGGGGGAAAAACTTGTTGACTGCCCCCAGTCCTCTCTAGGGGCAAGCTTCCCAAACAGCGGGGAAACCTCAGTTGACGCCAAAACCCGAAAACAGCCGCCCAATATTAAAACAAAAGGGGGGTTGTTTGGGTGGGGGGGGGGTCCCTTCGGGCACAGCACGGAACCCCCCAAAAATTTTACAGCCCCTTTAAAACATTTTTTTTTGCAGATTTCGTGGGGGCCCCCCTGCCCCCTATCGGTTTTAAACTCTTTGCTGAGATGGGAGGTCCCCCTTCTTTTTTACCACGTAGGGGACTACCTCCCACCCCCCAAACCAATTTTCCGGGAGGGCCCCTTTTAGTTTCCTTCCCAATCCCGGGAATAAACCTGGGGACACCCATCTCTCTGCACTTTGCAGGGGTTTTGGTTGTACCACTTGTTTCGGGCGTTCCCTAAAACTTGTGAAACCGCTTTTATCCCGGGAGGCGGTGTTCCTTTTCCCCGCAGTGGTACGGTTTGGGTTTTCGGATCCGTCAAGACGGGGTTTTATGTGAGCCCCTCAATCTCCCCCCGGGGTTTTTCCAAAATTCCCATTTTGGGGAAAACCTGTGGAACTGGGGCACCCTTTTTGTTTTGGGCCCCAAAATTTCAGTTTCGGGTAGATACTCGGGGCCACCGGCCTTCTGATTGTCCTCCAAAGTCCGCAGCATCTGGATCAGAGTGCGGTTAAACCGCTCATATGCCCTGTTCCCCTGTAAATGATATGCGGTGGTGTGGGAACGCTCAATTCCATACAATTGCTAGAGTTCACTCATTAGAGCCCCTTGGAATGTATCCTCTGTGGGCACCCAAACACCTGTATAAAATTTTGAAAACCCCTGGGAGGGAGATTTGCTGGATGATCCCCGGGGGTACTGCCCCTGCTTTCTTTGGGAAGGATCCATTTATGACCAAAAAAGAAAGAATGCCCCAAAGGTTTGGGGTTCCCAATTGGAACCCTATAAAACATCAGGACTCTAGGGGCCGGATTTTTCCGGGAAAGGTCTTGGGCGGGGGCCCGCTGTCCGGCCCTTACTTAACCCCCAGGGTCTGAAACTTTAGGACAAACTTTTTGGACACCAGCCCTTTTTAAATCAGGACCCTACACCAGTGTTGAAACCACCAAAAACTTTTGTCCACCCCACAAAAATGGGGGCCCCCCCCCCATGACCCTTTCCCCAAACAGCCTCTGGTCCCAATGACATGGGGGTGACAATCGTTTCCTTTCTTTAACTTGGGTTTTAAATAAATGGTTTCGGCAAAAGGGTTCCCTTGGAGAACACTTAGCCTTTTCCCACTGCCTCCCAAAAGCTTTTGCCCCTCCTGAGTCAGTGGGCCTGCTCTTCTGGCCGGGGCCAGACCCGAGACTTTGGGCCCCCCCCCTTTCACCTTCCGTAGTTTTGGGCAACCATCTTGGGACCTTCTGCCCAATCAGCTACTGTCTTTCCCCAAAACTATGGATCCCCGACGCCAACCCTTAGAGGGGTTCCACTCCTAGAAATTTTTGTAACCGCCAAGGACGGGGGGTTTCAGTGTTCCAAAATGGAACCCGGGGAAAAGGGCATCGGGGGATTTAAACCTTTTCCTTCCATGACTGGGAAATTAAAGTGGAATTGGGAAAATTTTGAGAGGGGCCAAACCCCTCCGCTCAAGGGCTCCAAGGGTTAGCGTTCTCCAAATGGGCCAATTGGATTTTTTTCCGTCTGACGGTCACCTTTGCACCGTAAAGGGACTCCCGCAAAATTTTCCTTTTTGGCCCATACCCCCCGGCCCAAAAGTTTTTCCAAATTAAAGGGGGCTATTTTTTGTCGGGGATTGTGCTCCGGCCTCCCCAATGACTTTACTTGCATAGGCCCAAATTTTCTCTCCGTCCTTTCCGGACCTTAACAAACACGGGCCCCCCACCCATGTAGACTCCCTCAGTATAAACAGGGTTAAACAAACCTGGGATAGGCCAGGAAACGGAGCCCCTGGTCAGCACCTCTTTAAAAGCTTCAAAAACCCTTTTTTCGCCCTGGTCCCCAACCCCAATTTGGGCGATTCTTTTGGGGGCCCCCAGCCCCTCCCCTCACTAACCTTTAAAAGGGGCCTGTCAGACAAGCTAAGCTTTTTATTTAAAAAATTTGGGAATACCCGGGCCCCCTCCCAGGAATGGTTTTTCCTCTCCAAGTGTACACGGGGCCCAGGGCCGTTTTGAACTGCTCCACCCCTTTTTTGGGGGCCGGCTGTACCCCCCCCGAGGTGACCACATTTCCTTTAATTCTCTTTCTGCTGTTTTAAAAGTTGACACTTTTTTAGGTGATCTTTTAGCTCTGGGCCCCTTTGTCATTTCCCGGACCTGCCCCAGTTTCTGAAATGTTCCTTTAAAAAGGGGTTTTCCCCAACACCCCTACATCGTCCAGAGATCAGCACCGGGTCAAAGTTAATACTCCCAGACCCTTTCCCAACTTTTCCGCTGGAAAAGTCCCTGGTGCAAAAAGAAAAGGGCCAAATGGGATCCATTGAACCAGAGGGCCCCCTAGGAAAGTTTAAAGCGGGCTTTGCCCCATAACTTTGCCACTGGCACCCGCCAGTGCCCCTTTTGGGGTCGAGGTCGAGAAGAACCTGGCCCCTTACCTAGAGCGGGCACCAAAATTTTTTAAACCGCGGGAGAGGGTAGGATCACGGGAAAAGCTGGGCAATTTAGTTTTTTTGGGAATCTACACAGAAACCCGGACCCCATCTTTTTTTTTTTGCCCAAGACAACAGGAGAAAACCCCAGGGGTTTGCTCTCTTGGGGTCACCCATTTCCCCCCGCATGCTGGCACCATATCTTTAAACTCCCCTGGTTAAAATCTTTGGGGATTTGCCCGGTTTCCTTTCTTGATGGGTATTGCACGAAAAAGGGGTTTTTATTCTCATGGGAGAAGCACACCCGAATTCTTCTTTAGTCCCCGAGAACGCCTCCTGGGAAAATTTCCCCAAAAGGGGATCTGCCCCAGCTTGTTGTTGCCCCGGAGTAATAGCCCTGAGGTCAACCCCCCTCTGGGGGCCCTGATCACGTTTGGCCCTTCCATTCCCCTGTTGGAGGTTTATCGTCGGGCCCCCTGCATTTTGGGTCCAGGCCGACCCTTGGGCGGCAATGCTTGAAACCTCTGCCGAAGATGTTTTCTCTGGGACATAGACCCTTCCCAAGAACAGAATATTGTGGGAAAGGTTAACCCCAATGTCCATAATTGAGGCATCTCACAGGGACACCCCCCAAAATTTTTTAAGGTGGCAAAGGTTTCCCCAGCTACCAAGGGGCGGTTCCCGTGGCCCTTCCCCGGGGAGACTGATTCAATCAAGCTTCCAGCCCGTTCAACTTCCTCCGACTCCCAACCGGCAACATCCCAAAACCCTTTTTCGTGTCGTGAAGGGATCCCTTTATCAGGGGGATTCGACAGGGACCCTTTACATTTCCCCAAAGGGGCCACCCGGGGTGTTTGGGGGGTTTCGCAACTGCAGAAACCTCCCATCTGTTGTAGGACCCTTTTTAGTTGGGCCCCATGCGTTTGGGGCCCGCCTTTTGGGCCCCCCTTTTGCGGAGGGGGTGGGTTTTATCCAAATCTTTTGGGCACATTTTTACCCCGGGCCACAACCCTGCCCCTCGAGATGGGTAAACCCCCTTGGGACAAAAAACCCTTTTTGCCCCCTGTCTTGTCCCCCCCCAAAAGTTTTGGGCTTTCATCCCCACTATCCCCTTTACGTCCAAACTCACCATTTTTTGGGGTTCCCCTCACCTAATGAAACTAACCCTCTTCCGGCTCCATCATTGCCCAATGTGTCTCTCAAAGAACATCAGGGGTGCATTCTACCCTGTAAAAAAATTGATTTCCTGCCCCAGTTGATAAACCCCCCCTATTTTGGCAGCGTACTTTTGGCCTTCTAACCAGCTTCCATAATGGACTGGGGGGGCATAGAGGTCTGTCCTCACCATGGGGGTTTACTTCCCGTTAAGCCAACCCCAGGGCGCCCAGCTACGTGGGAGTCGGTAGTTTAACCCCCGGCCCCCTGCCCCTTTCACGTTCAAGACCCCTCTCTTGGGGATGTGGCTGGACTTTTGGGAAGCCCCGCGAGGGGCCCCCTAGATCTCCATGCCCCCCCTGATGGACCCCTTGCAGTGGGACCCCCCTGTGGGGTTTTTCCCGAAATGGGGGGCTGCGGAAGCTGAGGGGAATTTTTTGGAGCTTGTAGGGTGTTCCCCTTCATCTGGGGGGCACAACCTACCGAAGTTCTCTCAACTCCCCCTTTCCCCAAAAAACCCGGACCAAAATCCCTTAAAGATTGAGTCCCCCGCTCCTCTCCCTTTTCTTGGGCACTACTTACCCTTACGGGGTTTTTTTTTCTTCCCCCTTTAAAGGGTTTTTTGTATAGTCCCCAAAAAACTGATCTCTTAGTTTTATCCACTTCCTGGAAAGCCCCCATGGCCACCCGGGTCGGCCCGCCCAAATTTTTTTCAACATTTCCCGAAAAGGCCAAATTTGGGGTAATGCATGACGGTCTCCCCTCTCTTTTGGCCGGGTTTAAGAAATGGCTTCAAAGGGGCACAAACCCTTGGGAACCCCCCCCCCTGGGTCCCTTTCCAAGCAGGGGGAATTTTTTTCCAAACGTTTTTCCCCCTCAGACTTTAGGCTTTTACCTTTACTGCCGTTAATGGCCCCCTCTAAGGGGGGCCCCTTTTCCGCCCCTATTTCTGGAGCTAGGTTACATATTTTAACTGCACTACGCACCCTTTCTGTCCAGTCCTGCAGTGTCATGTTTTTTCCATCAAATTTGGGGAGGGATTGTAATAGCGGCCCTAAAGGAACATAATTCACTTGGGCGGGCATTATGGGAACACCCTGAACTAGGCTCTGGGCCGGTGCCATGGACGCCGGGGGAAGACGTCCCGTCGCATCCCCATCCATAACGTTCGCTGTATCCTACCTGCTACACCGAGTTGCAAGCCGAGCACCATGGTAGGCTTCCCAGAATACAGCGAAGTCACAGACGAAGAAAATGACTCCAACACCAGTTCAACAACAGATAGTTTACTGAACTTTTCAGGAAAGCATGGTGAATAACTCCCCAAGCACACATGTTCAAAGTAGTGACCAAGGCCCCTGTGCCACACAGCATGCCGCCAGGGCTGTATCCTCTGGATGCACGATAAGTTTACCTACTCACGGGGTTCAGATAGGCCGAGTTAAAGAGAACCTGTCAACAAGGTTATGCCCCCCTTGCTGAGGGGAGAACAAGCTATTGTCAGACATGCTGTTTCCAGCGCTGTGTCCCTTATTATGTAAAATGCTGTAGTTTTCGTGTATTTAATGCTCAAATCTGCAGTTTTAAGCAAAAAGAGTCATTCGAAGAGTCAGAGTCAGTTTTTTTCAAACCCCGCCCATCTGAGGCTAGCCCCGCCCACCTCAACTGATAAACCTATAACTTTGAATAGGTAGAAACAAGTGAATAACTGTAAGTGGGTGGGGCTAGCCTTTGGTGGGTGGGGCTAACACCTGCTCATGAATTAGATTTGAGGGGGTAAATGCTCTAAAACTGCTGAATCTTACAGAATAGGGGACACAGCACTGGGAACAGCATGTCTGACACTAGCTTGTGCTGTCCTCAGCAAGGGGGGCATAACCTATGTGACAGGTTCCCTTTAAATACATATAATACAGATTCTCTCACATGCGAACCGGTTGCATAAATAACAATACTATAGCAAGCCCCATCCAATGTTCCGAATCAGGAGGCGTACTTGGAGAAACACTTATGGCCAGAAACCAAATCTGCCCTGACTAGGCTACCTACAGGCCTGTACACAGTCCTAGGTTTGTTGGCGTGCACGCGTTTGTTCCTTGTGTACCTTTTCCGTGGCCGGCAGTTGCTGCTCTGAGGTGAAGATCCTCGCTGTTGGAGCTGATATCCAAGATAAAGTCGCTCCTCTCAGTCCCTAGAGTGTGCTTTCCTTCATGGGGCTCTCTTTGCCAACAGGCTTCAATGCTCACAGTTACGTCCCTCTCTCTCTCTCAGAGTTCCACCGAAGCAGGAAAGCTGAGTCAATCCTCCCCCAGGGTCTCTCTTCTCCTGCTCTCTTTGTTTCTTTTTCTCTTGTCCTCACAAGATAGCCTCTGCCACATGTCCCTAGTCACATGTCTCTCATTTGCATACACCAGTTTCCGGAGACAGTGGCATCTTGTGGCCAAACGCCAGAATGCAACAGAATACTTTACAATTATAAGCCACACATATGATTTTACTGAGTAAACACAATGCAGCTGGTCCACTATCCCACATTTGCCCTTCCCCAGTCCCAAGTTTAATTATAGTGGCAGCATACACTTGTGCCTGATCCTGTGATTAGGGGTTTCTCTGTGCCACTTTTACTTTCTTGCTTGGGTTTAGAAAGTGATGAGGTGAGTAAGAGAAAATTTAGAGGTGGATATTGTATGTAGGCTGGTGAGGGTTTTATGTCAGGACTGCTTTTTATTCACAGTCCAGCCCAGTTACCTTTGAAAAATGCAATAAAGCATCAAAAGTGTTAGGTACTTTGGAATCAGGAATTAAATCTTCCTTTAGGGCAGATTGGTTCTTGCCTTATGGGTTCCAAAGTCTTCATCAGTAAGGGAAACTAAGTTAAAAAAAACTCCCTATCCCCCTCCCTTCATCCACATTTTTCACCAACCTTTGTTGAAGTTGATGGACATATGTCCTTTTTTCCACTATACTAACTATGTAAGGGACTTCACAATACGGTTGTTCGATAATTGATACTAGAACATTATTGTCTGTCAGTTGTAGCCAATCTATAGGACTAATACACATACTTGCAGCCATGTACAGTACAGACCAAAAGTTTGGACACACCTTCTCATTCCAACATTTTCCTGTATTTTCATGACTATAAAAACTGTAGATTCACATTGAAGGCATCAAAACTATGAATAAACACAAGTGGAATTATATACTTAACAAAAAAGTGTGAAACAACTGAAAATATGTCTTATATTCTAGGTTCTTCAATTATTTACGGCGTGTACGCGCCATGAATAATGAATGTCTACGGGGCCGGCGAGCTGCCGGCCCCCCCGCCCCGCTCCCCCTGCACGGCTGCCAGCGTAATTGCGGGCGAAATCCGTCGGCAATAAGCCGTGTGAACATTGCCTTTAGGACAGTACCAATCACCATCTGTGAGAAAATGGGCTGGTGGTAGTGGTCCCACCACCCCGCTTGGCTGCGATTGGCGGTTGCAGTGCGGACGGCCGGCCGAATCGCAGCCCATTGTGCTGCATTTGTACAGCACGCACCGCCCTGCGCCGCCAATTACGTTCAGGAAGAGCGAGCAGACATCGCTCGGGGTCTGTGCTGTTCGTTAATGTCCCTGGTGGATCTTGTGGCTGTTTTAATCATTAGATCGCTTCGTCATTGTTGTGATCCAGTGGACGAGATGTGCTCCACCTGGTGCATCCTGATGTTGGTGGTGCTCGTGGCTGAATGAGGTGTCTGTAGCTGTGTGAAGCACAGAAAGTTTCCATCTTCCTGTCCCCTGACTGCTGATTAGTGATTTTTCACTAATCAGCATTTTTTAGGGGTGCAGGGTCTTTTTTTTACTTTTTTTTTTCTTAAGTCTGTTCTTTCATACTTTTTTTTTACATTTTTTTTTTTAGCGCAATGGTTATGCCCAATAGCTGCGCAAAACAATGCTCTCTTCAGTGCTGATTGTGTGCGCATCAATAATCAGCGTCTGATTTTGTTTTTCAGTGGGGTTTTTTTTTTACCTTTTTTTTAGCGCATTGGTTTAGCCAATAGCTGCGCAACCACTTCTCTCATCAGACGCTGATTAGTGACGCATCGCATAATCAGCGTCTGATTTTTTTTTTTTTTGACGTGGCGGTATTTGTTTTTTTCTTTGTCCCCACAGCTGTGCGCATCTGTGACTGTGAGTGCTGAACTATGTGATTTACATCAATGTATCAGCTATCCAATCTAGTTTGTTAGTACAGGGTAATTTTTTTAGCTGTCCTGCTGCTCCCTGGCACTAACCTGATGACACAAGTCACTGATTTACGCTCAGTTTTTTGCACAGAAAAGTTTTCTTTCTTTTTGGGGAGGGATTGAAAAATTTTATCTTAATTTTGTTTTTTATTTGTTTTCAATAGAAGTAAGGACGCTTCATAATTTTTTATTTGACGTACCGTTAATTAATTGGTTTGGGGTTTAGGTTTTTTTTTTTTTTACAGTCCTTTTTTTTTGTTTTAATATTTTTTTTTTTTATACAAATTTCCTCTTTCTTTTGTAAAAACAGTTCATTCCCACAACCACGAGTTGAAGCACAACATACACCCGCCCTACACAAAAACACGTGTTAAAGCACCTACACTTTACCGACGCCCCCTTCTAAATAAAATAAAATTAAAAATGTCCAGCTCTTCCCAGAGACGCTACTCAGGGCGAGAGAGGTGGCGTACGATATCTTGGCCGAGGATAGCGAATCGACAGTGATTCGGACGAGGAGTTTTACTGGGATTCGTCTTGTCTGAATGTATCATCCGAGTCCCCTACTACGTGATGATGGGTCCCTACACCGTGATGCCCCGTAGGTCAGAAGAGGTGACCCCCCCTAAAAGTCCAGTGAACCCTCATATGCGATCTCCCGCCCTCGAAAATTACCAGGCCACAACTCCCTGACTTTTTGGGACACCCCTGGAGTCCGTATCCGGACATTGTACAGGCCTCACTGAATTAGATTTTTTTAAAGTTTGAGGATCTCTGGTAGATGTCATAGTGGCACAGACTAACCTCTATGCCCAGAAGTTTTTGGGCCTGAACCCCCACGCCTCATTCTGCACATGGACCCCCGTAAGATGCTACAGAGATGATAGGACCTTTTATGGGCCGCGTTCTGCACATGGGCATAGTGAAGAAGCCCAGAGGTCCGGCAATATTGGAGTGTGACATATTTTTATAGCACGTACTCATTTTACCGCCATGCAATGGACCCGAAAAGCGTTTGAACCAAAATTTGAAAATTCTTTGACATTACGCGGATAATTCACTGTGCCCACACCGTGATAGCCCCACCTATGACTGATTATATAAAGTTTGTGCCTGTTATCACCCACTTCAGTGCCGAATTTCTCAGCGGTCTATACCCTGAGAAGTATTTATTTGTTTAGACGAGTCCATCCTACACTTCAAGGGGCAGGCTCAAATTTCGCCAGTACTATGCCCAAGCAAAAGAGCACGATACAGGCTTGAACTTTACAAGCTGTGTGATGAGTACCTCGGGTACACTTACAGCTTCAGAGTGTTTACGTAAGAGAAGGAGAGCCAATTGTGCCCCTGAATGCCCCCTTCTTAAAAAATTTGTGAAACATAGTGTGCGGAGTGTGGTGCCCACTGGCTGGAAAAAGTTACCACCTGTATGTGGATAACTTTTACACCTGCATTCCAGTTTTTAAGTCCTCGGATACAGGATGCTACGCAGCCTGCGGCTCACAGTGAGAAAAGAACCAGAGGGGGGACTACCAAGAAAACTATGTGCGCAATTGCTACAACAGGGGCGAAAGCAGGTCCTACAATCAGTGGTGACCTGCTGTTGGTAAAATACAAGAAAGGCGGGACGTCCTTGTATATTGTCCACATGTCACGGCACCAGCACTACCCCTGCCAATGTAGAGGTACTAGTGGTACAGTCACCCACAAACCGATGACTATTTTTGGGTTACAATCGGCACTATGGGAGGTAGCAAATGTCGGACCAGGTGCTGCGTTTACAGGTGCACCGAAGACCATAGGTGTGGGGGTTGAGGGATACAAAAAAGCTGGCCGTGGACGTTGTGCAAATGGCGACTGTAAACGCTTTGTTGTTCTTTTACGTTGTACAGGCCAAGCAGGAACGTTTATTACCTTCAAGAGGAGGTATAAAGGCGCTTGTTTTTGGGAAAAAACCCAGAGGGGGGTGGGGGCCAGCTCTTGGTTCTGACGTCACCCGTTATTTTCCCGTTCAGCATTTCCCCCATGAAATCCCCTCCCTCTGGCAAAAAAAGGGTAGGACACAGAAAAAAAAAATGCAGAGTTTGCTACAAAAGGGGAATCAGAAAAGATACAATCATTGCGAAACCTGCCCTGACAAGCCTGGCCTCTGCATAAAAGAATGCTTCAAACTGTACCACTCGTCTATGGATTTCTAGTTGGAGAATTCTTTTATAATTTTTTTATTTTTATTTGCACCATTCCCTGAAGCACCATACGATTTATTGTGTGGTACATGGCACGTACGGAGAAAAAAATGTCAGTTTGCATTTTTCGCTTTGCAATGATAATAATGTCTGTGAATGATTTATGAAACACCTGTCAATGTTCAAATTTGAATTAAACCCCTTAAAATGTTCCATTGAGGGGTGTACAGTTCTAAAATGTGGTCAATTTTTTGTTGTTTTATAATATTCGTTAACATCACAGCATAGTACAATTGTCAGTGACATGCTGTGTATTTCAGCAATGAGATAGGCCTGTCTGCGCAAAAAATTGCTATGTCATTCTCTCCACTCATGGCGTGTTTCAGGGGGTAGCCAAATTCTAGGGTGACTGTGGGTGTCCTAGAACGGGGAGACATATACAGAAAATTGGGAATCTAATTTACAATTTTGCGCAAGGCGTGCCGCTGTTTATTGTGCAGTAGATGGCGAATTACGCATAAATGTCAGTTTGCATTTTTTGCCTTGTCTTATGCATAATAATTTCTGTGATATGAATTTTATGAAAACACCTGTCTTGTTCAAAATTTGAATCCTCCCCCCCCCCCCCCCCCCCCCCCCCCCCCCCCCCCCCCCCCCCCCCCCCCCCCCCCCCCCCCCCCCCCCCCCCCCCCCCCCCCTCCCCCCCCCCCCCCACAATCTTTACACCCTTAAAATGTTCATGAGAGAGGAGTGTAGTGATCTAAAGTGGGGTCTCACTTTTGGTGTTTTTGTATATTCGTTCACATCACAGCATGTTACCAATTGTCCGGACGAGCTGTGATGTATTTCAGCAAAAATATACCTGTAATAGATGCATAATTGCTATGTTGGCCTCATGGTGTTTCAGGGGGCAGCCGCAAATTCTAGGGTACATGTGGGGTGTCCCAGTAGAACAGGGATACTATGGCAGAAAAATTGGAATTCTAATTTTTCAAATTTTGCGCACAGGTGTGCGCTGTTATTGTTAATAAGGTAGATGGAATATAAATACAGGATAATTGTGATTTTCACCTTATACATCCAGAATGCAGTTCATCTATAAAAAAATCACCTGTTTGATGGTCACGAAATGCACGACCCCTGATGAAGCAATTGAGGGGGGTGTTAGTTTGAAAAATGGGTCAACTTTTGGGTAGTTTTTTTTCCATTCTGGAACTTGGGGGGTCTACGAAATGCAACATGAGGGCCTCAGTCAGTCCAGCTTATTTTGCACTCCCAAAGCCAAATAGCACTCCTTCCCTCCTAAGACTCACCAGTGACCCGTATATGTTTTTTTGACCAAACATATGGGTATTGCTTACTCGAGAAGAATTGAGCAACAGTTTTGGGTGTTTTGAGTCCTCCTTTTTGTGAAAATGAAAATTCAGATTAATAGTGCAATTTTCTGGAAAAATTTAAATTATTTCATTTTCACACCCGGTGTGATAAGAATTTTCTGTGAAAAAATTGTGGGGTCAAATGAGAGACGCTATACCCCCAATAGACGAAATTCATTGAGGGGTGTTAGATTTCAAATGGGTCAATTTGGGGTATTTTTTTCCGTTCTGGAACTTGGGGGGTCTAAAAATGAACAGAGGGCCTCCAGCCAGTCCAGCTTCTTTTGATCATGATCAAAGGCCAACTAGCACTCCTTCCCTTTAAGACTACCACGTGCCCGTATATGTTTTTTTGACCACATTGGAGTGTATTGCCTTACTGGGGAAGAAAGTTGGGCACAACAGGTTTTGGGGTGCTGTTTTCCCCTCCTTTTTTTATGAAAATGCAAAGAATTTCTGATTATAGTCAATGTTCTGGAAAAAATTTGTAATTTTTCATTTTCCACAACCGTATTCTGAATTTTCTGTGAAATAAACATGTGGCGTCAAACAGGGCACGTCTTACCCTAGATGAATTCATTGAGGGGTGTAGTTTCCAAAATGCGGTCAATTTTTGGTATTTTTTTCCGTTCTGGAACTTGGGGGGTCTACATTTGTAGACCCCCCAACATTTGCAACATGAGGGCCTCCAGCCAGTCCAGCTTATTTTGCACTCCCAGAGTCTCAAATAGAGCTCCTTCCCTTCTAAGACTTCACCACGTGGCCCCGTATATCGATTTAGGACAACATCATGGGGTATTGTTGCCTTGTACTCGGGAAGAAATTGTGCCAACAGGTTTTGGGGTAGTTTTTCCCCTCCTTTTTGTTGTGAAAATGAAAAATTTCTGATTAATAGTGCACATTTTCTGGTAAATTTTAATTTTTCATTTTCACAACCGGATTCCAGAGAAATTATCAGTATAGAAAAAACTGTCTGGCGTCAAAAGGCACGCTATACCCTAGATTCAATTCATTGAGGGGGATGTAGTTCCAAAATGGAAGGTAAATTTTGGGTATTTTCTTTCCGTTCTGGAAAACTTGGGGGGTCTACCAAATGCAAACATGAGGGCCTCCTCAAGCACAGGTCCTGCTTATTTTGCTCAACTCCAAAGCCAAATGTGCTCCTTCCCTTCTAAGGATCACCACGTGCCCACGTATATGTTTTTTTGACCACATAGGGGGTATCTGACTTACCTCGGAAGAAATTGGGCAGATGGTTTTGGGTGCTTTTTCCCCTAGACTTTTTTGTGTGTAAATGAAAACTTTTTTTCACTAAAAAAAAAACTCCATTTTCACAACCGGATTCCAGAAATTTCTGTTGAAAAACCAGTGGGGTGTCAATAAATTCACTACACCCCTTTACTGAATTTCCATGAGGGGTATAGTGTTCTAATAATGGGTCTTTTTATGGGTGTTGTTTTTTAGTATTTTAGCACCTTTAGATTCAGCAAACCCGTTTATGGTACCTATACAATGTAATAATGGAAATGATAGCGCCAAACATTCCAGTTGTGCTCAAATTCAATCTCTGAGCCTGTGGTGATGTTCATAATAAAATTCTAGGGCCACAATAAGATATATTCTGATAAACAGCAGACTTAGGGAAACTTATATTGTGTCTTTGTTTTTCTATTAACATTACAAAATTCCATGAAAATATAGATTGAAATTGAAAATTGGCCCAAAAAAATGAAATTTAGTAATTTTACCACTTTCCATTTATTCCTGTGAAACACCCAAAGGTTTAACAGACTATAGAAGTGCTGTTTTAAATACTTTGAAGGGTGTAGGTTCCTACATGGGGTGATTTATGGAGGTGTTTAATATACAGACCCGTCAATTTTACATGTCAACTGAAGCGGTCCCTAAAATAATCTGTGTTTGTAATTTTCTTGAAAATTTGAGAATTTGCTATTAAAA
The DNA here is from genome assembly GCA_025379985.1 of Phyllomedusa bahiana. Classification (NCBI taxonomy): domain Eukaryota; kingdom Metazoa; phylum Chordata; class Amphibia; order Anura; family Hylidae; genus Phyllomedusa; species Phyllomedusa bahiana. The sequence continues at coordinate 40,488 of JAODAL010017270.1, read as the reverse complement.
TTGTAAGCCTCCTATCGTCCTATAAAATATTAAAGAAATTTAAAAAATTTGCCAAAAATACAGAAGACATATGGTAGATGCTATTTATAAACTATTTTGTGTGGTATTAATGTCTGTGTTAGAAGGAGAAATTTTTGAAGTTTACAAATTGCTAATTTTTCCAACATTTCACGATATTTTGAAATTTTTCACAAAATTTCTTACTAACTTAAGGCACAATATTTCACGAGAAAACAATCTCTGAATCACGAGGATAGGTAAAAGCATTAAAAAGTTATTCTCACATAAAGTGACACAGGTCAGATTTAAAAAATAGGGCTGTGTCAGGAAGGAAAAAAGGGGCTGGGTCCAAAAGGGGTTAAAAACGTTTTCGGGGAATTAGGCCAAAACCCAAAAGGGCAACCCTCCGGGAAATTTTTTTCGAAATTTTTCCCTTTTCCACGGGCCACCCCAGAAGGCGGGGGAGATTAGAAGGTGAAAATTGGTTTCAAAATTGGTGTGGGAAAAGTGTTTGGGGTTTTTGGGAGAATGGGTGATTTCTGCTTGGTACGACTCTATGTAGGGTGGGCGCACCTAAATGGGGGGGGTGCAGCTGTTTTGGGGGGACAAAATGGCGGGAAAGTTGGAGGATATTTAAAACTGGGGACGGGGAAAAGGGTAATACAAATATGCTGCAGATGTGAATGAGGCTGAAAATTGGAATAAAACGGGGGTGGAGTGGGGGGATGAGGTGTGCATATTTAAGAAAAAAACGGGGAAAGGAAAAAATGAAAAAATCTCAAATTGCTGCTGACCAATCCCGGGAGTCTAACAAAATAAATAAAACTAAAATTTTTTAAAATTGGAAGAAAAATATGACAACTGGAGATAACTGGACAGGGGGCAAAAGTACGACTGGGGGGTTTTAACTTACGGGGTTTTACAGTCATTTAAAAAGAAATCGTAAAGAGGGGAAGGGGGAGGTGTCTCTTCTATGTAAAATTGTCTAAAAGCCAACACTGGGGGAAGTATAGTACAGGAAATAAAATGGGGAAATTTATTATGGGTAAATATACTGGGGGTAAAAAAATATATAATCCTAATGGGGGGTCTGCTATAGGCCCCAAATATAAGAACCCAAGAGATGTACTCCTCAGCAAGTGATGGGGCATCTAATCAGAATGAGGTTGTTATTATGGGGATTTTAAAACCCCCCAGACATAAATTGGGAAAATGAGACCTGGGGCTCTCAAAAGGTTTTTTCAAAAAATAAAGAAAATTACCTTTCCCAAATGGTGCAGGAACCCTAGAGGAAAGGGGCCCCTTCTGACTTAATTTAATAATGCCCTGAAAAAGAAACAAAGGTTAGGTTGAGGGTACTGGGAAATAGGGGACCATAATATAATTTCCCATTTATCCTTCAATAGAGTTTTTTGTCGAGGACCCACAAAAACTGAATTTTAATAATTTTATTCTGCTTAGGGGGGGAAAAAACCGTATTGCTGGAAAGGGTTTAAAAATAGCAGAAATAAAAAATGGGTATTTTTAAAAACATTAAGGGCCCAAGTGAGAGATCATTTTTATGGTAATACAAAAAATTTTAAAAAACAGGAAAAACCCAAATGTGGATCAACGAAATGTAAAGGGGCAATAAAATAAAAAAAAAAGCTTTTAATTTTACTAAAACAGGAAGTAAAGGGCACAAAAAAATTAAAAGGGAAAAAAATAAAATATTTTAAAATAATGATAAAGGCAGCAAAGCTGGAACGAAAAACTTTTATAGAAAGTAAAAGTAACCCCCCAAAATTTTTTGATTATATAAATAGAAAAAAGATAAAACAGAAAATGTTGGCCCCTTTAAAAAGTACTGAGGGAGAGACTGTAGAGGGCGTGGAGAAAAACAAAACCCTATTAAACAATTTTTTTTCCACTGTATTTCCCCAGGAAGATGACCTTTCTGTTGATGAGAGGGGATGAGGTAAAACCCAAATTTTAAATGTTTCTTTCAAATCCAGGAAGAAGTCAGCTCCGTTTAAGGTTTAAAAATAGATAACCCCGGGGTCCTGATGGCTACCCCTGTGTCCTAAGGGGGTTAAGTAGTGTCTAGATAGGCCCCCCATTCTTAATATTTTTTGGACGTCTAATAACAGGGTTGTCCTAAAGGGGTTGGCGATAGCAAAGTGGTGCCAAAAATCAAAAAGTGGTCAAAAATGATCCGGAAACCATAGGCTGGTAAATTTAACCCCTTTTTGTGGGTAAATGTTTGAGGGTTTTCTAAGAGATTTATCCCGAATATCTCATTGAAATAAATGTATAACGCGGGTTTCCCGCATGGGTTTATGAAGGATCGGTCTTGTCAAAAATAAACTATCGCTTTTATGAGGAGTTAGTTTAGACTGGATTGGGGGGGAAACATTGGATGTCATATATCTGATTTTTCTAAAGCATTTGTTCTGTGACACATAAAAGGTTGGTAAGTAAAAAGAGAATGCTTGGACTGGGGGAAAATGTGTGCAAGTGGGTAAGCAATGGGTCTTTTTAGAAAACAAAGATGGTAATTAACAGTCATACTCAGACTGGGTCCCCGTTTCTAGTGGGGGTACCCCGGGGGCAGTTTTTGGGCCCCCTTTCTCTTTAAAAATTCTCATTAAAAGATCTTACACTGGATTGGGACAGTGATACGTTTTGCAGATATTTTTAAATCTGTAAAGTAAAAGAAAGAAAAAAGGGGTAAGTGTTATTACAAAGGGGGTCTGGATAAATTGGATGCCCGGGCGAGAAATGGCGATGGGTTTAACATGTAAATGCAAGGGGTTTACGGGGTTATACATTAAAAGGAAAACGCTGGGGAAAAATGACATGGGAAAGGCTTGGGAATTGTGGCAGAAAAAGTAATTGTAGCAGCCCGTGTGGCAGCAGCTGTAAAGGCCAAAAAGAAATTTTGGGGTGTATTAAAAAAAGGGTGCACATGATGAGAAAATTATTCTCCCATTAGTCATGGTTAGACCACATGGAATTGTGTACAGTTTTGGGCCCGTGCACGGAAAGACTTGTAGAGCTTGCAAGTACAAAGGGAGGAACAAGAATGATAAAAGGACTGGGTGGACTGCAATAAACCCGAAAGATTAGCAAGATTAGGGTTATTTTGTTTAGAGAAAAGAGGGTTCGGGGAGACTAATAAATATATTTTGTTTATATTGTTTAAATTAAATTTAAAGGGGCAATATAGAGGGTCTTCTCAAGATCTTTTTTACCCGGACTTATTAAGAACAAGGGGGCATCCCCTACGTCTTGAGAAAAAAAGTTTTACTAAAAAGAAAAGGGGGGTTCTTTCTGTAAGAGCAGTGAGACTGTGGAACTTCTGTCGAGGAAATAAAGGTTTGGGTGCCTTTTGGAGCAAAATAATATAAAAATTTTAAAGACTAGGATTTGGAGTAGGGTTGTTGATCCAGGGATTATTCCGATTGCCAGATTGGAGTCGGGAAGGAATTTTTCTCCTAAAATGAGGACAATTGGCTTTTACCTCATGGGTTTTTTTTTGCCTTCCTCTGGATCAACACTTTAGCACAACAGGCTGTACTGGATGGACGTCTTGTCTTTTTTTGGCCTTACAAACTATGTAACTATGTATAAACAGTACCTACAAAGGACTATAGCTACCTAAAGGTGCCTAGATCTAACTACTGGGGGCATGTACCTACCTTCAGGGAGACTATATTTACCTACAGTGGTACAATGAGCATATTCCTACCTACCTATGAGGCTAATATCTATATAGGGGGCATAGATCTACCTACAGTAGGCTTATATTGCTACCTATTTTATCTAATATACAGAAGGCCTATATACCTACCTACAAGAGGCTTATATACCAACATGGAGCCTATATATCTACCTACAGGGGGATAAATACTGTATATACCTACTGGTGGCCTCTATACCAATTTACCTCCAGTACTTTCCTACCAATTCCAACTTCTGTACAAAATTCTCATACATAAAGCCCCAAATGGTAATAATGCTCCCTTTTGTGCCCCACACAGTAATTGAACTCCAAACAGTGAAAGTGCCCCCACTTCTGCCACCAGTAGTTAAGTAAACACTGCATATAGTAGGCATCCCCCCAATTAGGCAGACTGATAGGTAGACACTCATTTAGGTACATTAGACCCTTAAAATTAGTAAGTCAGATAAGAAGCAGACTCTTCCTATTATATAGGTAAAGTCCAATTTCAGTGTATATAAGTATTTTAGCTGTTTTTAGGTAGATATGCCCCCATTAGATAGGTAGACAGACAGGTAAATAGGTAGGCTCCAATTAGGTAGCTATACAGGCCTGTCAGTAGATAGGTAAGTATTTAGGTCTCCCACAGTTGGTAGGTATATAGGTACCCTCAATAAGTATACAGATCTACTCAGTAAGTGATGAGATATATAGTCCATAATTAGGTAGCCGCTCAGTGGTTATGTAAGCCCCCTCAGTAGATAGATCGGTATATAGGCCCCCTCAGTAGGTAGATAAGTACAGAGGTCCACACAGTAGGTAGGGGGTATATTATCTCCCATTAGGTACCTTTATAGACCCTCTCAGTAGATAGGTAGCTATATAGGGTCACCTCAGTAGGCATATACAACCCCCAATAGGTAAGTAAGTATATAGGGTCCCCCCTGTAGGCAGGTAAATGCATAGCCCCCATAGTAGATAGGTAGGTACATAAGGCCCTCTTCGTAAGTAGGTATAATGCACCCCCTAGTAGGTACGTAGGTTTGTAGGGCCCCCAGTAGATGGGTATAAAGGGGCCCCAAGTACAAAGGTATAAAAGGCTCCCTCAGTGAGTAGGTGTATAGGGCCAATAAATCCAAAAAGGTACCAGACAAATAAAACTTAACATTTAATAAAAATCCAAAATAAGAAATTGCTTCATATCAAAAAGAAGAAAACAGTGCTGATAGGGACTGATCCTAGTACATATTGCGTACAAATAGGGAAAAGGGGCCTGGGGGAATATATATAAACCCTAGTTTTCCCCTTTTGCCACTTACCCTACCCCCTCGGCTTTAGCAGAGTAACCACCCCAACAAGATTGACCCCACAGAACTCTTGCACACTATCTAGTCATCCCTAAATTATGTCCATATGACAACTGGGTGTATTAGTATTAATACACTAAGGGCTTTCCAGAAAAAAGACATTACACCATCTTAAGTCAAAATCATGTGCAACAAAGTCAAAGACAAATAGCCAACCCAAAGAGCTTTGCAGCCAGTTGGAAAATACATATTGCCCCAGATGCGTTTCATCCCACTATTAAGGAATCATCAATAGGGATACCTGTAACAGAGAGGTGGCTCAGAAAAAATAAAATGGAGGAAGTAGCACCACTTCAAAAAAAGGTTACATTTATGTACAAATAGTATATCAGTAGGTATATGGTTTGGAAAAAACCAAAAAAATCAGTTTATAGTGGTTATTATACATCACAATTTCTATTTTTACCCTGTAAACCTGTCTTTGTCCCGGTAGTTTTCCCCAAAGGACAACCGTTCATGTACTGGTTACATTCCCTTCGTCATTGCGCCCTTACAGAGAGTAACAAGCACACGTGGGCTTTCAACTTCCTCCGCACTTGCGTACTAGGGAGCCGCTTATTCTAAGATCTCCCAGCAACGGGAGCAGTATGTTATGCAGATAACAAGATGGAAATTCCACCACTCTGCAAGACAGCATCTATATCCACAGCAATATATAAAAAGCCAGGGTCATTGTTTCTAACTCCTTTCCCTCTCTTTTTTCCATATAAAGCTGACAGATCTGTGTTCTCTAACAACATATATAGATTAGTCTCATTATCCTCCACCGATCCCAACAGGGGACTGGGTCAGCATAAAAAGAGAGATGTTGCCCTATATCCCATTTATATAAATATATAGAATCCATACAGTCAGAAATGCAGGTCAGGCTGTGTATAAATGTCACATCTCTTTAGATGATTATACGATATATAGTATATAAAGTACAGACAGACGGAAACATAGATCTATCAATCCCCTACACTTCATCCCCTGTGGTAGGTAATAAATGGTTCAGATGGCAACAAAAATTTCAGGTCCTTATCCTGAAGTAGGATGATCTAGTAATTGTTGATAATGGAACATATTTGGGTCACCTAGGAATCAAAAGTCCCTATGATGCGTAAATTAGTCTGCATGCCCTCCTTCTTAGGCGTGTTATGTGTGTGGAACCAAGAGTTGTAAACAATCTCTTGATAGTGCTGCCTGGTAATCATTCCCAAGAGTTCTCTTAGGATATCCTCTCCTCAGAAAACTCTCTCTTAGTTCCCCAGCTTGTGTGTTTAATGATAACACATATGAGCAATTTCTCATCACGGGTAGAAACTGCCCCCCCCCCCCCACCCCTCAAGTAATGTTTGAAGTTGGCTATAGCTGTTAAAGATATTGCTCAGAATGTAAACAATTGTACAATTGCTAATGATAATTATTTTAAATCACAGCAAGTTTTAACGATGTATGTTACTGTGATCTGGAAATAAACATTTGCTTATCTTTCATTCACGTTATTTTAGGTGGAAAATACGTTCAGCTACTTAGAAATTAGTGACATTGATATTCAAGATCTTAAACTGGTAAGTTCTTAATTTCTTCCCTCCTTCCTTGTAGATTGTAAGCCTTTGCGGGCAGGGTCCTCTCCCCCCTCTGTGTCAGTTGTCATTTATCTTCACCATTGTATTTGTTCAACATTTGTTATGTATGTAACTCCCCTTGAATGTACAGCGCCCTGGAATCAATGGCGCTAGTGTTGAGTGATTATTATCGACAAAGTTGAAATCGGCACAGTTTTTATGTTGATCGAAATTTTTAGATCATGCGATAATTTAGGTTAAAATCTGTGCATCATCTATTAAGATCGCGCCATTTTCGGCGCTTCCTGTCATTTTGGCGGCCAGCAATCAGTTTACAGAGTAGAGCAGGGTGAGATGTGTGTGCGACGTCATGACTGGGATGTGTATGGTTGCGATTGGCTGGAAAAATCACTGACCTCGTTTTACATGAACAGCGTTTCCTGTTCAGCCTCAGTGTCTCTCAGCGTCTCAGAGCAGAAGGACGTGCGCTCTTCTTGTGTCCAAACAGCTCAGCGAAATTAATCTATTTTTTCACAGAAAAAGCTCTACTGTTAGCTGTGATCCTTACAATTTAGTTAGATTACAGATTGGAAGATTTTATGTAGTTAGGTAGAGAGTTTTAAAGGAGCATATACCGCTGTAAAGTCACGGGGGGGAGTGGAGGGGGGGGGCCCGCGGGCGAACACAGACAAGCTCTATAAAGAATACTGGATAAAGTTCACCAAGACTTAGTGTAGACATTGTACTGCAATAGCTTTATTATTAACAGTTTTCTATTGAAATATTCCTAGATATTGGGCAGCCTGAACTTATATTAGGACAAAACATCTTTTCTAGTAAACTGCAGGTCTCTTTGTTAGGTGCAAAAACTCCACTTTAATTATCAGTATACATTTCAGATAGGTGTTCATTTTCAATTTTGCCCATTCCACCTTTGTTCATTTTATCCACCTTGCAGTTAAATTTGAATCCCGCAATTTTGTAGTCAGCACAGGTTGATAGGTGCCAAAAATACCTTGTATTATCCGAATACATTACAGATACGTGTTTTTTGCACTTTTGCCCAGTCCAGATTTGTTCATTGAGGCACCTTGCACTTAAATGTGAATACAGCAATTTTGTAGTCACCACAGGTGAATTGAAAGGTGCCAAAAAATACCTTTTATTATCCAAAACAATTACATATACGGTTTTTTTCACTTTGGCCCAGTCCAGATTTGTTGATAGAGCACCTTGCAGTTAATTTGAATCCAGCAATTGTGTAGTTACCACAAATGAATTGATAGGTGCCAAAAAATACCTTTTATTATCCCAATACATTACAGATACGTGTTTTTTGCATTTTGCCCAGTCCAGATTTGTTGATAGTCACCTTGCAGTTAAATTTGAATCCAGCAATTGGGTAGTTACCACAGGTGAATTGATAGGTGCCAAAAAATACCTTTTATTATCCGAATACATTACAGATACGTGTTTTTTGCACTTTTGCCCAGTCCAGATTTTTTGATAGAGCCACCTTGCAGTTAAATTTGAATCCAGCAATTGTGTAGTTACCACAGGTGAATTGATAGGTGCCAAAAAATACCTTTTTTTATCCGAATACATTACAGATACGTGTTTTTTCACTTTGGCGCACTACAGCTTTGTTCATTGAGGCACCTTGCACTTAAATGTGAATGCTGCAATTTTTTAGTCACCACAGGTGAATTGAAAGGTGCCAAAAATACCTTGTATTATCCGAATAAATTTCAGATACGTGTTTTTTGACTTTGGCGCACTACAGCTTTGTTCATTGAGGCACCTTGCACTTAAATGTGAATACAGCATGTAGTCACCACAGGTGAATTGATAGGTGCCAAAAAATACCTTGTATTATCCCAATACATTTCAGATACGTGTTTTTTCACTTTGGCGCAGGCCAGCTTTGTTGATAGATCTACTTTGCAGTGAAATTTGAATACAGCAATTTTGTAGTCCCCCCAGGTGAAGTGTTAGGTGCCAAAATTTCCTTGTATTATCCGAATACATTTCAGATAGTGTTTTTTTACTTTGGCGCAGGCCAGCTTGTTGATAGATCTACTTTGCAGTTAAATTTGTTACAGCATTTGGTAGTCACCACAGGTGAATTGATAGGTGCCAAAAATACCTTGTATTATCCGGATTACATTTCAGATACGTGTTTTTTTACTTTGGCGCAGGCCAGCTTTGTTGATAGATTACTTTGCAGTTAAAATTTTAATACAGCAATTTTGTAGTCACCACAGGTTTAATTGATAGGTGCCAAAAAAAAACCTTTTTTTTATCCGAATACATTTCAGATACGTGTTTTTTTCCTTTGCGCAGGCCAGCTTTGTTGATAGATCTACTTTGCAGTTATATTTGAATCCAGCAATTTGTTTTGATTTGAGGGATTTTAGAATAGCTGTGATTTGCCGTCTTAATAAGAGACTTTCCAAAACTCTTCCATACCTTTCAAATTTTTATATTTTTGAACATGGAGCGAAATTCAGGTGGTAAGCGAGCAAAGAGGGGGACATGGAGGTAGAGGTACGAGAGAAGGTGCTCCTTCCAGTGCTGGCGACAACACGCATGCCAGCGGATCGTCAGTTGCAGGACTGTCAGGCCTGTCATCGCTGGGTCAGGGCCCTGTGAATCTCAGTAACGAACAGCGTCGCCAATCTGTCCTTCAGTGGTTAATGCAACCTGCATCCAGCAGTCTTACCTCCTCATCCTCCCAGTCACGGCCACAAATGTCGTCATCAGCATCACCAGCATCCGTCCAACATGAAGCAGCCCAATGTCAACTCGTTTTACCCACACTGTGGATAATCCATTTTTTGAAGACCTCTTTGATGACAAAAATTTCGGTTGGGGTCAGAAGGCATGTTAAAAGATCAAGAGGCCAAAGAGGATGATTTTCTCTGTTCTGACGCCCAGTTACTGATGCCATCAGAGGAGGAGAATGAAGCCGGTCAATCGTCAAAAATCCCTGGATGCAGAATGCCCGGACGACGCTGTCACCTGTGTTTATGATGTTGATGACGACATTGCGTATCCAAAGTGGTCTTTTCAGCATAATTTGCTTGCGAGCGCTTCATCACTGGACGGGAGGAAGACGATGGGGTAGTGTCAGTAGGGGTTCCGCCTCAAAATGGGAGAGGGCGGGGGGGCGGGCGGGGCCTGGCGTTGAAGGAACGACCACTTCCTTGGGGCTCCGGCTAAGAAACGCGGAATCCAGCGCCATCACAAAATACAGCTCTTTTTAGGCTCTTTCTGTAGCTATATCACCTAAACAAAAAGGCCTCATCCCTTGGATTGCTGTCTCAAGGCCAGGGGTTGATCCTTGGGACGGGGCCCAGGTCCCCTGCCGGGCTTCCCCCCGGCCCCGCGGGCCTCGGGCTGCTTGGAGCTATACCCCGGGAAATCGTTGCCGAAGGGGTCCCACAGCGGAGACCATCCGGCTGTCTCAAGCTGCGACCCAAAATTCTCCCACGATAGGAGGACAGCTTTTTTCAACGGCCCCGTAAAGGTGCGTTTGGGGGCTCGTCGGGGGCTGGGCGCCATTTTGACTTACCCCCAAAAGGCCCGCATACCCAGGAGTTGTAGAGGAGGGAGCGCGGAGCTCCCGTTTCCCCTAATGGCATATCCTCCCTGGGGTCTTCCCAAAAACAAGGGAAATATAGCAGCGGAGGGACCCTGAGGTGCCCGCATTCGGCGGGGGACGGGAGCTGCCAAAAAACCGAGGGGGAGAGATCTTCCTTCCCCACGCAATACCAGCTTGTCCTGCGGAGGCCCGGAGTTTCCCCGCGAACTACAGCGGAGAGACCTTCTGTCCTCACGTTCATACAGGTATGGCCCGTTAAAAGGCCCCTCCCTTTCCCCCCCTGCCGGCCAAAAGGGTTTGAGGGACCTGACCCAAACCCCCAAAGTTACACTCACCTAGCAGTAGGGACCGGGTGCCTGTTTTAAAATCTTTATAATCAGGCACCTGCATTCTATTACTAGCTTTGAATGCAAAGACAGCAATATAACCCGAACTGTTGGCATTTCTCTTGGGGGCTTTTAGGGGACCTGGGGCCCTTTGATTGCCCTGTCCCCTTGCTGTGGGCGCACCCACGGGGGGACTCCCGCAAGGAATCAGAACCCCTTTGAGTTAAAAAGAGGGAAAGCCACAATTCAAACCCCCTGCTCAGGCAGAACCGAGTACCACACGTTCTTTCTCCACCATGATCACCCCTCATAGATTGGAAATTTTAGCAGCTTTTGTGGGTCAATCCCCCTCTCCTGACCACCATTTCAGAGACTGTCTGCACTGCGGGTATACATGCCCACCCCGCCCCCCTTGACGACCCTGATTCTTTCTCAGTATATTCCGGGGGACTCAGTTTACGGGCTTGATTAACCCCCAGGTTTTCCCTTAATTCCCTTGCCGTTGATTGCTACCCATTAGCTTTGGGGGAAATCTCTCACCTGGGCAATTTACCCCCCCCCCATTTTGTGGTCCAAACAAATCTTTGGGAACTTTTGCACACCAGCGGCGAAAATCCATGGAACGTTCCAGCGTTTTCTCAGTACACTGTCAAGGACCCTCTCTGCTAACCTAAAAGTCCATTCGGGTAACATAAGCAAAAAACCTACACATTCTATATGGGTTTATATAAAAAGGGAATCCTTTTCCCCCTCCCTCCCTAGAAAGACCAGGGCGGGTTCCCGGTTTGGGTTTTGGGGGTGTTGACCCCTGAAGGGTCCAAATTGCCCTGGGGTTTCCCGGGGGCGATCCCTCCCCCCTCCCCTGGGCTTTTTTGCCCTGCTCGAAAACCAGCAAAGCTTATTGTTTCTATAAGTAGGATCCAATATCTTTGTTTGCAGACTTAACATACTCTTAATTTGTTTGCCTTTTTATAATAATCTAAAAGCTTTCCCTTGACTAAGGGTGGGGGTTTGGTCTTGGTTGGTAGGGGGGCCGTGGATGCCTGGGGCCCCCAAAACTAATTGACCGGGGGCTCTGGGGCGTTTCCCCCGCCCCTCTCCCCGGGGAATTGTCCCCTCCCCGTTCAGAGTAGTAAAGCTATTGGTTTACAGGATAGGATCTATATACTTCTAATCGCGGGTTTAAAACCCCTTATCTATTTAAAGTATTGTGAAATTGGGTTTATTTATTTGCTCTCAGTTTCCTCCACAAAAGGTATCGGGTTTTTTTATAACCATCCTCTGGAGAGGATTTTTTTTGTGCAAAGCGTTTTGGTATACTGTATAAATAAAAATTCTATAGTAATAGGAATAATTTTTTTATTCTGTTTAATATTGCAAACCTTGATATTCTTCTATCTTTGTCAACCATTCCTGGTATATACCCGAGTTTAGAACAATTAACTATATTTACCCCTCTTAAAATTAGGGTGCCACAAACCATCAGTGGCTAATAGGGTAAACTACATTCCCCCTTTTTCATAATATCTGCCTAAGTCAGAACTTTTTAAAGGCCGGGTAAAGGGTTTTTGTTTCTATCTGGATCTTCAGCTCACCTTAAATTGTTCGGGGCCCTTGTTTTTTTGCCTCTAACCTCCTACATTATGTTTTGAATTACTAATCTACCATGCCTGGCTAGAAACACCCACCCCTTTTGGGTAAGCTCGCATTGTGCCCACTCCACTGGGAATTTAGTAAGACATCTTCTCACTACTCATACAATTCATTACAAATCTTGTTCCCCACCCAAGGGGTCCCCCTAAAAAACAAAAAGGAAGGTAATCCCTAAGTCTAACTATTTTCTTTGCTCCGGGAGCCCCCAAAAAAAAAAAAAAGGTTTGGGGGCAGCGGGGTGGTGATAGGCAGTCTTTGGGAAAGGGGGCCCACATCTTATACCAAAGTCCATACAATCAGGCCTTTTTTTCATCTTCACGTTCCAAGTCCAAGGCCCCTTCAAATTTAAAACCCAAAAACTTTTTCTAAATCCTTTCATCACTTAAAAGAAGGGGCCCCTAGGCCTAACCCTCCACTGCTCCCAAACGAAACGGATCTATTTTCCTCCATTCCAAACTAGATTCTGAAACAACAGCCCAGCAAACAAAAAGCAAAAATGTCAATGCCCCTCAGAGCTCACATCCCTTTCCCTTTTTGATAGAAGTTTCCCCTGACTTCCCCCCGGTTCTTTTGGATTGTTCCAAGTCACAGACCAAGAAATTCCCTTTCCTGAAAGTTTTGATCTAGCCTTCGCATTCTCTACGGGGTTTTTACAATCGTTATTTTCCACATGAAAGCACTGTTGATGAATTAGGAGAAGAATTAACCACGTGAATCCAAAATGGAGTAATTTTCGCAGGCCCACAATGATTGGGGGAGTCATAATAATTTTGGGAAAGGCTAGATAAAATAAAAATGAAACTGGCTGTTTTAAAAGAAGAAGCAAAAGAAACAACCCTTTAAATTCAGGGGCATTCCGGACTCGATTGAAACTTGATCCCCAACACACCTTCAAATCTGATAAAAGTCCTTTTTCCCGAATTGTTCCAAACATGATTAATTTTTGATAGACCCCATCGCCTCCCAAAACCAAGTAAATTTCCCGGGGCGCAGCCCCAAGCATTTCTGGCTAGAATCCATTTCTACCACACAAAGGAACGTTTACTACAAGCAACGAGACAGCTTAGCCAACTTCCTAATCCATATTCTTCAATCAAGATTTTCGCTGACCTATCACAACAAACCCTGTCCGCAAGAAGAAGGTTTGCCTCAATTACTTCAGCTCTTCGGACCAAAATTTTCATCCCGGTGGGTTTCCAACAAACTTAAATAGGAGGGAGGGACAAATCCATGTCCTTACTTCTCCGGAAGATGGCTATAAGCTACTTACTAAGTGGAACCTACCACTTTCGGAGACCCCCTCATTGTCGGCTGCCCCGTCCGTCTCCAAACTTCCCAGGGAGTGGTCAACAGTAGGCACATGATTTAGATATTCTCTTTTAGTATTTATCCAAGCCCAGAAAAAGGGCGCAGATACCTCGGTTAATTAAGATCTTGTTCCTTTTATATTGATTTCAATGGTCTTTTTTGGCAAATCCGCCGCCCCCGGATTTTGCGCAGTTCCTAACTGCCTACTTATGGTTATTGTATTTTTTTTCTAATTTTGTTTTTCCTTCACCCTTTCCCCCCCCTCCCCCTGGTGCATGGGGTTTTAAAAACCCTTTTCTCTCCCACTCCTCCCCGCCTACACAATGTCTTGGGCCATGAAAACAGCTTACCTATTCTCAGATTGGTTTAAAAAATTACATCTTGAATGTTAGGGGACTCTTTTGCCCCATTTAAACGGTCCAATGCTCGGAAAAGGTATTGCCCCCCAAAAAAAGGGGGGATGTCCTGTGTGTTCAGGAAAACACACCTTTTTCCCTTGTGATACCCCATGCTTCGACAAAAAACAATCCCCACATTATTTTTTTTTTGTATGGAAACAAAAAAAAAGCAGGGGGCTATTGCATCAGGGACACAATAGTTTTATTTTAAACTCTCAAACCCTCGATCCTGGGGCGGTATAAATCCTGGTGTGGAACTAAACAATGTAAAAATACACTATAACCAACTTACGCTCCAAAATTTAGAAGCTGAGGTTTATAAATAAAAAAGACAAAAAAAAAGAGAAAATTACTCAGGACGTTTTTGTTTGTGGAGATTTCAACCTGGTCACTGATCCTTTTGTAGACTCCTCTTTTCAATCCCCACCTGTTCGTAAGGGCTTGTCTTCTTGGTTAGGGCAGGCCTCCCTCTACGATGTATGGAGATCCTCCAGCCTCAGAAAAAAAATTACACTTATTATTCAGCCAAAACCAAAAATTTTTCAAAAAATAAAAAGTTTTTTAGTGGATGGCTGGGCCCCACAAAATATAGAGAAATGTGAAATTGGAAGGATATCGGGTCGGCCCCCGCACCATCACGATGTCCCCTTAAATCAGGGGCATCGGGGGCCCCCCTTCTTTTTCATGGCGAAAAATACTTTGAATCTTCTCCGATCCTATCTATCGGAAAGAGATATTAAAACAACTTACTCAGTATTTTACCTTAAATCAACATTCAAGCACTAACCCATTTATACTATGGAATGCCCACAAAGCAACTCAGGGGATCCTAATAAAATTCTTTTAAGTAAGAAACCCAAAAAATTAGAAAATGGGAGGAACTAGTGAAAACTCTAAACTCCCTAGAGGCCAAACAAAAACAGAATCCCTCCCAAAAAAAACATCTAGAATTATATGGTGCCAGACAGGCCCTTAGGGAACACTTATTGGCTAATTTTGATAATCAAACTAAAAACATAAAAATAACCTACTATAAATCTTTAAATAAACCTTCAAGGCTAATGGCCAAAAGGGTGGCTGTGCTACGTCACAAGTCCACTATTCCTTACCTGATGTCTCCAGATAAATCGCATAAAATAACGCATCCCAAAACTTAGTGATGCCTTTTGCGGTTCCCTTTTCACCAAACTCTATAATCTAAAAGATGACCCCTCTCTACAACCCCCACAAATTAAGGATATCCATCGATTTTTATCTTCTCTGAAACTCCCCTCTCTATCCTCGGACATGATTAACGAGCTCAATGCTCCGTTTACATTAACAGAAGTATCAAGTACCATACAATCTCTCCCAAAGGGTAAGGCCCCGGACCGGGTTTTAATGAATACTTCAAACCTTTTCCCCCATCTTAAACCAACCCTGTGATCATGCAATTGGGGTAGGCAAAAGGTACTTTACCTCCAGAAAAGCTGCGCCACCATAGTTTCATTCCTAAACCTAACTTTCCCCTCCTATTCGTTACTCCAAAAACGGGTACTAATTTTTTTTGCAAAAATGATTCAAAAACCGATGTGATATTCTGCCAACACGATTGCCCCCCGACCAGGGGGGGGGTTTTTTAAGGGCCCTCAGGCCCCAGTGCTACCTGGGTGACAATATTAAATTATCTTGTCGAAACGCGCAGGGTTTCCTTTTCTGTTCTATCCTAGATTTAAAAGAAGGCTTTCGATAGAATACACTGGCCGTTTGCATTTTCAGTATTAGAAAAAAAATTTTTGGTTCACAGGCCCCCATCCTTAAGCCACCATTCCCCATATACCCCCCTCCCTCAGCCTTTTGGGGGCCTATCCAATAATATCCTCTCTAAACCCTTTCAGATAACAAATGGAACTCGACAGGGCTGCCCTCTCTCCCCTCTATTGTTCGTTCTACTAATGGAACCTCTAGCAGAAGCCATTAGATCAAATCCAGACATAGTAGGTATTCCAACCCCGCATAAATCACATGTTGTGTCCCTTTTTGCAGATGATGTCATTCTATCACTCTCTAATCCTCTGTACCCGCCCTCAAACAGGAATTCTTTCAGCATTTGGTAAACTTCATATAAAAAATAAATACCCCAAAAACTTGCCCTGATTTTTTTCTAAAACCCCCTAAGGGGCAGAAAATTAAAAGGCTTTTCCCTTTCCAAAGGCATCCTTTAACGTTGCCTTTCCGGTATATCCTCACTAGAAAGTGTGCTAACTTGGTCAAAACCAACTTAATCCCTTTGTATGACTTTTTACACAAAGAAATTGACAAAAATTTCCCAAAAAAGATAACTCATGGGGAGACGAAACATTCATACAAAAAGCTAATACTCCTAAGTACTATTTTTCTGAGGACCCTACCATTTTTATCCCAAATTCGGTGTTTGCTAGGGTTTTAAAATCAGCTTAATAATTTTATTGGGGAATCAAAACGCCACGCATTAAATTTTACATGCATAAAAATGATCGGTTTGGGGGGTGTAGGACTTCCATTTTTAAAAACTTCCAATTTGCGTCACTATTGACCGTACAATACTGGTGGGAAAAGACTGACTGCAAACTTTGGTCGCAATGGAAAACCCCGCTTTGGGCCCAAATTTTCCCTAAGCCTGGTTACTGAATCCATATCTCCCCTCTCCCCCAGGGATCCCTCCCTTAACCCGACTTAAACTTTTGAAATACTGGGAGTTATTAAAACCATCTTGTTACCCCTCTATTCCGTCTAGTGAACATCAAATACCGATTCAATCACTATCCGTTAATCTCCCCCATATCAATTTTTCTAATTTGGGGGAAAAAAGGGGCTTAACAAACGTAAAAGGGACCCCTTTGAGGGGAACACATTATCCCCTTTTTCCCCTCTCCAATCAAAAATGGCCCCATCTAAGACCTTTTCCCTCCAACAAACTGCTTGCTTCCTAAAACATAACAATATACAGATGCGAGATTCTACCCTACCCCCTCCATCCTTAAAAAAAAAAAAAAAAAAAAACCTTTTTTAAAAAACAAAAAGGCTCTAAACAATCTTAATATAAAACTAACAATTTGACTTTTACAAAGACTGATGCATTGTCAGATGGGAGGGGACTTTGGGGGCCCTTCACAGACCCAAAATGGAGGCGGCATTATATTGGGCTCATAGATCTTCGGCATCATCCAGCTTTAAGGAACAATACCAGAAAATCCTGACCCGCTGGTATTATACGCCCTTCAGACTTTCTATTATCTACCCTCACCTCTCCCCGCTTTGTTGGAGGGGATGTGGCTCCCACGGGTCCCTTCTGCATATTTTTTGGAACTGCCCACAACTGACACTATTTTGGGAAGATATCATGTCCCTGTCATCTAAATTTGCTCAGATCCCTTGCCCCCAAAACCCCCGAATTTTCACTTTTTTAATAGGGATAATGACATTCCATTCTTAAATAGAACCATAGTCTGTCATATCCTTCATGCAGCAAAACTGACTATAACCAGACAGTGGAAAAAAACGAATCCTCCGTCAATATCAGAGGTTATAGACATAGTCTCTACTAATTGCGGGTACGAAAAAATACTAGCATTCAGAGAGGGAACCCCATTTAAATTCTTTTCACGATGGGCGGAATGGATGGCGGAGTATTCTCCCTCGCAGCCATAAGCATGCGGTACCATATTTGGTGCTCTTGGACGCCGATGTGACCAGATTACCCTCCCCTACTTCTCCTCCCCATCTTAGTCCCCCCACTCCTTTTTTCTCTTCGGTTACCATCTGTTGTACACATGTTATCAGCATGTCCTTTAGCTATAGTGAAAGGTGACACTATGGAATAGTAACTTCTTCCTTGCTATCCATAAGCTTTATATGGACATTTGGTCTTTCATAGAACATGGTTGGTGGTATATCAGATATGGACCACGACTGTACATATTATCGGACCCCAACTACAGGATATTATCAGCTATCTTGGCTAAATAACCAAATTTATCTAAGCCTATATTTCAGTAACCCCTTTAAATTTGTACTATTCACTGATTTTTTTTAGGAAAGGGGTATTTTAGCTTATTTTCCCCCAAAAATTGTTTAACTTCCTTTTCATGAATGTTTTGAATTTTTCTTGTAAATGCATTTTTTTCAAAGAATGTCAAATCCTTTGTTATCAATTGTTTTTATTTGTTGAAAAATTCAATAAAAATTTATTGGAAAAAAAAAAAAAGGGAGAGGGCGGTCGCAGAAGTCCGCTGATATGATTCCGCCAGCCACGGTCAGCGCAAACCCCGCTCCTCGCTTATCGCCGTCAAAAAGGTCCAGGACCTCTCAAGCCTGGGCCTTCTTTGAGCAAGCCTCTGATTCACCCAGCGATGTCATATGCCGCCTTTGCCGTAAAAGCATAAGTGGAGGCAAGAACCTTAGGTGGTTAACCACCACCAACATGTCTTGTCACATGCAGCGAATTCATGAGTTGAAATGGAGGCAACACTTGGCCAAAAAAGGCCAGTCCGACGCCGGACCTCCAACCACTGTCACACCCTCTGTCTCCGCCTCCTCCTCCTCCGCTACCACCAAGCGTTCCTCAGCTGCCCATATCTCTCAGAGTCATGATCAGGGATCAGCCTCCGCTTCAGCCTCCACAGTCACCCGAGTACCACCAGCACCACCAGAGACCCATCCTACCCCTTCTCCTTCCGCCAGTTTGACGACCTGCATGCCGTACAGCGGCCAGTATAGCAGCCAGCCTTCTGTCTTCCAGGTTTTGGTGCAGAAGAAACACTTTAACCCAAACCATCCCAAAGCCAAAAGCCTGAATGTCGGCATTGCCAGGCTTTTGGCCTTGGAAATGTTGCCTTTCAGTCTGGTGGACACAGATGGTTTCCGCCACGTCATGGCCCTTGCCTGCCCCCAATACCAGATGCAGAGCAGGCATTTCTTTGCCAGAAAAGCCGTCCCTGCCCTGGCCAGCCACGTGTTATCTAAAATTTCAAGCGCGTTGTCTGCATCTGTGACCGGAAAAGTCCATCTGACCTCCGACACATGGACTAGTAAGCACGGCCAAGGCCGCTATATCTCTGTGACAGCTCACTGGGGGTGACGGTGGCTCTCAGGCTCGGCGCACGCTCTTCAAAACCGCAGGGATGGTGCAGGGTTCTTTCCCCCAAGGTCCTCTGGGGGCATCACGTGCCCAGAGAAACCAGGCCGTGTTGAAATTAATCTGTCTTGGAGACCGTCCCCACACAGGTCAGGAGCTGTGGACGGCTCTCCGCAACGAGACCGAGCGCTGGCTGGGTGCCAAGAACCTTGTGCCAGGCAAGGTGGTGTGCGATAACGGGCGAAATCTGCTGGCCGCCCTTAAGATCGGTAGGCTGGAGCACATCCCTTGCCTGGCACATGTCATGAACCTTGTCGTCCAGAAATTTCTAAAGAGCTACCCGGGTCTGGACTGCCTGCTGAGGAAGGCACTTCCGCCGTTCGCACCCTGCTTCGTCCCGCCTGGCTGCGTTGCAGCATCAGCTCGGCCTCCCCGTCAACTGTCTCATTGTTGACGTGGCAACACGCTGGAATTCCACCCTCCACATGCTCCAGCGATTGTGGCAGCAGCGCAATGCCATTACGCAGTACGAAGTGACACATGGCCTGACAAGCAGCGGTGCGGACCTCGGGGTGTTGAGCCACCGAGAGTGGAGGCAGGTTTAAAGAGCTCTGCACCATCCTTGCCAGTTTGAAGAAGCCACCAAAATGGTCAGTGCGGACAATGCCCTTGTCAGCATGAGCATTGTGGTGATCTTAGTTCTGGAACGATCGTGGACACTCTGAAACAACAGGTCCCGCCAGCGACGGAGGAGGAGACGGACACAGATGCGGACACGGAGCCTTTCTCTCCGTCAAATCCACAAGGCCCGACAGTTTCACAATTTTATCGGTCTTCATTAGGCAGTGGTTCGGGGTCCAGAGCTAGTGCAAGGTGGCGCATCAGCTCTCAGGGTGCATCATCTCAGGCAAGTCAGGGCTGGGTTGAAGCTGTGCCGGAGGCAGCGGAGGAGGAGGAGGAGGTATTCCTAGACACCGATGTTACCGACGTCCCTGCCTTGGAAAGAGGTTGGCGCGAATTTGAGGCGGAGGAGGAAGATGAGGAAGATCAGTTTGCTAGTGCCCCTCGACCCAGAGGCTTGGGAAATCAAGGCTCCATCTCTCACATGAGTGCTTGGATGCTCCATTTCCTCCAACATGATCCTTGCATTAAGGCCATCAAAATGAACAACAGTTACTGGGTGGCCACCCTCCTGGATCCCCGGTACAAAACCAAACTCAGCACTTTCCTTCCACCCACCCAAATAGAGAGTAAAATGCAGGAAATGGAGACCTTGCTGATTGATCAACTAGAGACATCTGTTGCGTCTGCTTCACGTTCCCCAAATGTCACGGTGGAACAAAATCAGCGATGTGACAGCAGTAGAGTGCCAAGTAGCCGTAGCGGCAGCAGCAGGCAAGGTGGCAGAAGCCTAATGGGTGACCTCTGGCAATCTTTGTTTACCACCTCACCAACGCATGCAATGCAGGGCACACATCCAACACACAGAGACCAGCTTAAGATCATGGTGCACGACTATCTGCGTCTCAACACCGATGTTTTTGTATGTGTTCCGGACCCAATAGACTTCTGGGTATCCAAAATGAATGAATGGCCCGAGCTCGCTCGCCACGCCATAGAGGTGTTGTCCTGCCCAGCAGCCAGCGTCATATCTGAGCGGACCTTCAGCACAGCTGGAGGAGTCATTACAGACAAACGCATCCGGCTTTCCACAGATAATGTGGATCGTTTGACTTTCATCAAGATGAATCAGGCATGGATCTCTGATGATGTTGTGGCCCCAATTGCTGAGGTCACCGATTAGTTGCCGATCTACTTCACATTCCTCTTCAAACAGAAATGGTCCTCTTGAAAAATGTTTTTTAAAATGATCATTTCTACTGCAATTTTTATTCTCTTTTCCCAACAGTTCATTTTGCTGGTTTTGCTGTGAGGAGACTGTAAAAGACAGCAAGGTTTTATGACAACACCGTATTCCATTTACTCACTTTATCTTTAGAAGTTTTCGCATTGTCAATGGTTTTGAGGTCATGTTGCTGTGAGATACAGCTATAATTATGGTCCTTTGGAACAGAAATGTGGCTTTTAAGTGGCATTTCTCACTCACAATTTTTAATAGTGGCTGAGAAGTCATATTTATAATTTTTTGGGGTCATGTAGCTGTGAGATACAGCAATAATCATGGTCCTTTGGAACAGAAATGTGGCTTCTAAGTGGCATTTCTCCCTCACAATTTTTAACAGTGGCTGAGAAGTCATTTTTATAATTTTTTGGGTCATGCTGCTTTGAAATGCAGCAATACTACAGGTCCTATTATAAAAAAAATGTTGTTTCTAACAGACATTTGTTCTTCACAATTGTCCAAAGTGGCTCAAGGGTCATGCTTTGAATTTTTGGGGGCATTTTGCTTTGAAATGCAGCTATACTACAGGTCCTATTATAAAAAAAAATGTTGTTTCTAACAGACATTTGTTCTTCACAATTGTCCAAAGTGGCTCAAGGGTCATGCTTTGAATTTTTGGGGGCATTTTGCTTTGAAATGCAGCTATACTACAGGTCCTATTATAAAAAAAATGTTGTTTCTAACAGACATTTGTTCTTCACAATTGTCAAGAGTGGCTCAAGGGTGATGGTGCTGTCAGAAACAGGAATAGGTAGGATACTGTTAATGGACACATATTGCAAAATGACTTGTTTTTGCAAGATCTTTAACATAGCTATCAATCCCTGTATTGAGACAACCCATTTAATACAATTAAACTACTAAAAAACTTGCATGTACAAAATAGCTGGTAAAAAAAAAAATTCCTCTGAATTGTACAAGGGAGGTACAGGAAAACTTGACCAGATGTAGGTTATTCAGAGGACATGGAGTATGGAGCACGGACAGAGAACAAAGTAGAGAGACAATTTCCTCCAGCACGTTGAGTAAAATGAGAAAAAGAATGCCAAGAAAAAGGGCACCTGGATGGAACAGGAGCGTTAACCACCAGTATTTCCAAGTGAAGCTCAATTGGTCCGCACTCATACGGAGGGGCAAGCGCTACACAGGACAGGGACAGTTCATGTCCAGTGAAACTAAAATGGTGGTTGAAAGACTCCTATTTCTGGCACTTTTTAATTTGGGGGTCATGCAGGTTTGGGGCTCATGCTGTGGCCCAGGACAGGTATAGTCAATGTCCAGTGAAACTAAAATGGTGGTTGAAAGACTCCTTTTTTCCGGCACTTTTTAATCTGGGGGTCATGCAGGTTTGGGGCTCATGCTGTGGCCCAGGACATGTATAGTCAATGTCCAGTGAAACTAAAATGGTGGTTGAAAGACTCCTTTTCCTGGCACTTTTTAATCTGTGGGTCAGACAGGTTTAATGGTCATTCTGCGGTACAGGACAGATATAGTCAATGTCCAGTTCAACTAAAATGGTGGTTGAAAGACTCCTTTTTCCGGCACTTTTTAAATGTGGGGGTCATGCAGGTTTGGGGCTCATGCTGTGGCCCAGGACAGGTATAGTCAATGTCCAGTGAAACTAAAATGGTGGTTGAAAGACTCCTTTTTCCGGCACTTTTTAATCTGGGGGTCATGCAGGTTTGGGGCTCATGCTGTGGCCCAGGACAGGTATAGTCAATGTCCAGTGAAACTAAAATGGTGGTTGAAAGACTCCTTTTCCCGGCACTTTTGAATCTGGGGGTCATGCAGGTTTGGGGCTCATGCTGTGGCCCAGGACATGTATAGTCAATGTCCAGTTCAACTAAAATGGTGGTTGAAAGACTCCTTTTTCCGGCACTTTTAAATCTGGGGGTCATGCAGGTTTGGGGCTCATGCTGCATTCCAGGACAGGGATATTCAATGTCCAGTTCAAGTAAAATGATGGTTCAAATCATACTGCCTTCTGGCACTTTTTAATTTGTGGGTGATGCAGGTTTAAGGGTCATGCTGTGGTACAAGACAGGGATAGTGAATGGTGTGTGATTTTTTTTCTGTGGCTTTTATAACCTAAGTGTGTTGCCTAAGATGTAGCACGTATCCATTTGACTGTTGTGGATTTTAATTCCAGCTTCTCCAGCCCTGTTTTGGGTGTAAGAATGAAGGTGTTGTTGCTCTCCCATAGACTTTAATGGTCATCGCTCATAATCTACTATCGACTATCTTGTAGATGATGGTCGACTATCAACCGATGTCGATAGCCAACGTAATCGCTCAACACTAAATGGCGCTCTAAAATAAATAAATAAACAAATAATAATAAAAAATCCTATGATAAATCTATCATGACAAAGTTATTGCAGGATCTAAAAAAAAAATATTCTGTCTGCTTGAATAAGGTTATTCAGCATGTGCATGGCTTTCTGCTAGGTTGATTTAGATAAATAAAGGAACATGTGCAGACATTTCTGAAGCAAATCTGCTGTGCGTGACCGTGCTCCTAGAAAGCCACAACAATCCTGCTGGAATGTCCTAAAGATGTATATGATCATTGCATCTATCCATTATTTCTTGAGAGGATATAAGGTAAGAAAAAAAAAATATTGTCAAGAAGGATATGTCATCAGTCATAGACTTTTACAGTTAGCGTTTTAAGTATACATAACTCTTGTGTTCTAAATAAATATTTAGCAACATGGGTGGATAAAAATTATCTGACCTATAAGTACTTCTGAAACTTAAAGCGGTTTTATCATTTCATTAAATGGTCTTCAGAATAATGGGACAGTGAAAACAAGCAACTTTGCAATTGGATGTCATTAGCAAAGCTGTCTTGTATTCACAGTCTTCCTTATCTTGTGTTTTTGTTTACACTGATATCCAGTGCTGGTCAGATCCCTCCAGATCCCTCCTCCTTGCATTTCACTAGCTGAGAGCTCATTTACATTCTGTACAGCCCAACCCCCCCCCCTCTAACACGCTCCCCCCCTGTTGTATTGAGCATTCCTATGTCTCTCACTCAGAGTAAGGGACCGGCACATTTTCACTTTATACAGCCAGAAGAAACAGAATTACACTGAAGGGCTTACACAATCAGGAAACAGCACAATTTGTGTCGATGCCTGCCTGACTCAGAGTTAGGGGCTGTAGCATTTTTTCTCCACACCCAGCAGAAACAGACTGCAACAGATTCTACAATGAGAAAACATAACAGTTTTGTCCCGGTGCCTACCTCTCCTGCATAGTAGGGAGATCTGTGCCGTTCATAGAAAGCTGGATTCAACTGTAACACATCTCCAGCTGTGAGAGGAGAAGAGATCACTGCTCAGTCTAGATTGAATGCAGCCTGTGGTATGTATACAGCTCTTACAAAATAAGACTGCATAGGGAAAGACACAGTGACATGTGGACTCAGAGAGGGGGATGGTCTCGGGAGCCAGCAGGAACAGTGAAGGGGGGGATGATGTCACCCAGCTGGGAGGGGAAGAAACGCCCCTGCATTTCCAGAGTTGAGAAGCTGAGAGCAGTATGAATCAGCCGAACTAAGGAAGCGATACATCCCCTTTAACAAAAATATTTAGCTAAAGAAGCAAATGTAAGTAGACAATTGTCTTCTTACAAATGGGGAAAAAAACTGTAATTCCATTTTGTGTCCAAATGTAAATATTTAAATTAGGATTAGGGTTAGCCAATCATGTTAAATGTAAATGGTTGTACAATTTTTGCAGCTGAAAAGGAATGCCAAAAAAAGAGTGGACTGTCTTTCAAGAATTCAATGCTGCTTCCATTAGATGTGCCATTCCCAAAATCAAAAGAAAATCCCCACAATAGAGACATAAAAAGCTTTCTAAAATTTATTTGGCAAAATACAGTCAATATGAAACAATGTCTGTCCAGGTTAGAACTCTATAAACATATTAACTGTGATTGTTGTGTGGCAAGTAATAGCTGTTGGGCAGACCCAAACCGATCCGACACATGTGCCGATCATCCTGAACTAGTGAAGAGTGAAAGAAGCTGCTGCATTAGGCACCCAACTGCCGTTGTTCTGTCCTCCCTATGTGTGTGGAGCATATGTTGACTTACAGCTAAACTCTTTCCCAGCAAGCATTGTCAAGGAGCGATGTCCGCGCATAGGATAGTGTGAAACTGGGGAAACACACAAAACATACATTTACCATGATGTAACCGCATGCAAGCATGAAGTATACAAAAGACAATGCAGGCATATTTATATGTGCATAAGATACAACACAGGATATAGAGTGTGCAGACATATACATGTGAGGGTACAGGGCACATGTGCTATCCTGTCTGCAGCAAACATAAGTCATATTATAAACAACAGCTACTGGAATAGAATACAACACTATACAATGTGGAGCCCTGAATGGCAGTTTAACCTTGCCAGCGATGCTAACTGTAGGTTTGAATGTGAGAGATTGGTGGTGTCACGTCAAGGGGGGTACAGTGAGCCCTGACTGGAACCCAGCCCACTGTTCCTGCCTACTTGACGTGTTGCCCTAGGTGGCAGTCAGCAACTTGGTGACAGTCCCTGCGCTGCTAAAGTGCTGGTGCCGTCAGGAGGAGGAATAGCTCAGGAAGGGAAGATCTCTCCTTAGGGAGAGCACCTAACGAACGGCTTGTAGAGTTTTTGTTTTACTTTTTCGCCCTCTACTTAGCATCTGCATATCACAAGGCATTATGGGAAAGGGGCTGAGAAGCCCACAGCGCCCTCTGTTGGTTGTTAACAAATCCTCAATTTGCTTTTGACCCACCAAGTCTTGAGAAAGCAAAAAGGATTTTTTAGCCAAGCCAGTATCTCTCATCTACAGACAACGCTGTTTCGGGATTTTTTGTCCCTCTTCAGTGCAGAGCAGAGAAGATACTGGCTGGCTGTGTGGGAGGCATCGGGTAGCTCAGGAAGGGAAGATCTCTCCTTAGGGAGAGCACCGAACGAACGGCTTGTAGAGTTTTTGTTTTGCCTTTTCGCCCTCTACTTAGCATCTGCATATCACAAGGCATTATGGGAAAGGGGCTGAAAAGCCCACAGCGCCCTCTGTTGGTTGTAACAAATCCTCAATTTGCTTTTGACCCACCGAGTCTTGAGAAAGCAAAAAGGATTTTTTTAGCCAAGCTAGTATCTCTCATCTACAGACAACGCTGTTTCGGGATTTTTGTCCCTCTTCAGTGCAGAGCAGAGAAGATACTGGCTGGCTGTGTGGGAGGCATCGGGTAGCTCAGGAAGGGAAGATCTCTCCTTAGGGAGAGCACCGAACGAACGGCTTGTAGAGTTTTTGTTTTGCCTTTTCGCCCTCTACTTAGCATCTGCATATCACAAGGCATTATGGGAAAGGGGCTGAGAAGCCCACAGCGCCCTCTGTTGGTTGTAACAAATCCTCAATTTGCTTTTGACCCACCGAGTCTTGAGAAAGCAAAAAGGATTTTTTAGCCAAGCCAGTATCTCTTATCTACAGACAACGCTGTTTCGGGATTTTTGTCCCTCTTCAGTGCAGAGCAGAGAAGATACTGGCTGGCTGTGTGGGAGGCATCGGGTAGGAGGAGGAATAGTCAGACAGTCCGGGCCAATACCAAAACGGGAACGCCAAAGCCACAAATCAGAACTAGAGGGATAAATGTAAACAAGCCGGGGTCAAAAGCCAAACGGGAGCGAAGTACAAAATCAGAAGACAAGCCGGGGTTAGGAGAATAAGCCGAGGTCAGGTACAAATGTAAGCAGACAGCAAACAAAAGCACAGGAATAGGCAGCCAGGAAAATATCGCAGGCGCAGCACTCAGCTAGCAGGGAGTTTAAATGTGATCCCCAGATACCGCCTGAGATGCGTGGCTGGCACAGAAGCTTCTAGATAGAGCATCAGCCTTCACATTTTTCGAACCAGGTCTGTAAGTAACAACAAAGTTGAAACGCGTAAAAAAAATAATGCCCAACGTGCCTGACGCGGATTTAACCTTTTAGCACTCTCTAAAAAGGTAAGATTTTTATGATCAGTAAGGACCGTGACCTGATGCTGGGCACCCTCGAGGAAGTGGCGCCATTCCTTGAAGGCACACTTAATAGCCAGCAACTCCCAGTTCCCAACATCATAATTCCTTTCAGCTGAGGAAAATTTACGTGAAAAGAAGGCACAAGGGCGAAGGTTAGTCATAGTAGCAGACCCCCGAGACAAGACCGCCCATGCGCCATACTCAGAAGCATCAACCTCAACGACAAAGGGTTTGCTGTGATCTGCTTGAATCAACACAGGAGCTGATACAAAACACTGCTTAAGCTTCTCAAATGCATCTATGGCTTCAGGTTGCCAATTACTGAACTTCACCCCCTTATTAGTCATGTCAGTCAAAGGCCAAACTCAGACAGAAAAATTACGAATAAATTTACGATAGTAGTTCGCAAACCCTAGTAACAAATGCAGGGCCTTCAGAGATGAAGGGCGGACCCAATCGAGAATGGCCTGAATTTTACCGGGGTTCATACGAAATGAGTTAGGAGTCAGGATGTACCCAAGAAAAGGTACCTCCTGCACCCCGAAAACACATTTTTCAAGCTTGACAAACAAAGTATTTTCCTTCAGGATTTGCAATACCTGTCCTACGTGTTTAACGTGGGACGACCAATCTCCCGAATAGATTAAAATGTCATCCAGGTAAACGACCATACAACAACCATTGAGTTCACGGAAAATATCATTAACCAGATTCTGGAACACCGCGGAAGCATTACACAACCCGAACGGCATCACCAGATACTCAAAATGACCTTCAGGAGTGTTAACGCGGTTTTCCACTCCAATTCTCGGATATGGATGAGATTATAGGCCCCTCTAAGGTCCAACTTGGAAAACCACTTTGCTCCCTGGATTTGGTTGAACAGATCAGGGATCAAGGGTAACGGGTATTTTTTACCGTTATTTTATTCAGTTTACGGTGATCTATGCATGGATGGAGGCCTCCATCCTTTTTTCCTACAAAGAAAAACCCTGCACCCATGGGAGACACCGAAGGTTGGATATGCCCCTTCTGTAAGCTTTCTGCAATACATTGTTTCATTGCTAGTCTCTCTGGACCAGACAGATTATATATCCTCCCCTTGGGAAACCTCACTCTGGGCAATAGGTCAATGGCACAGTCGTAAGATCTATGAGGGGGTAGTATCTCCGACTGTTTCTGAGAAAATACTGCAGCAAAGTCACCGATAAAAACAGGAATCTGCTCCACCTCAGTATGGCCCAGTATGGTAGGGAGACATCTGTCAACACACCGTTGTCCCCACTTGACTAATTCACCTGAATTCCAGTCAAACACTGAGTTATGTTTCTGAAGCCAGGGCAGCCCCAAAACCACATCAGCGGGCAGCCCCTCCATGATAAATAGAATACACTTTTCAATATGTATGGATCCGACCACCATCTCCAGCTCAGGAGTACAATGTTGGATTGTGCCCCAAGCTAGTGGAGCGGAGTCAATAGCCACAACCCATAGAGACTCAGATAGCAGTCTCCAAGGTAGGCCTAGACGTTTAACGAAAGACGCATCAACAAAATTAGATGCTGATCCAGAATCCACAAACGCACTCCCAGAACCAGACAGCAACAAGTATGAAATCTTAACTAATAGCAGCAACTTTTTGGATATAATAGGAAATACCTGCTTGCCTAGGTGATCTTCCTGCTGACCACCTAGGCACTGGAGTTTTTCTGGCCTGGTCTTCCATTTGGAGCACTCCCGAATGCCGTGTCCATCTTTGCCACAGTAGAAGTACAAACCCTGGGTGCAACGAGTAGTCCTACGGTCACTAGCAGCAGTCGCGGAAGTAGCCCCCACTTGCATGGGCTCCTCTGGGTTTAAATCAGAAACACCGGGTTTAGAGGTGACCATGGTGTGGACCACCGGAGGGGAAACCTTTTCCCGACATCTCTCCCTAAAATGTCTGTCCAGGCGAACGGCTAGTGCCATAGCCTCATCTAAAGTACTAGGGGTAGGGTAAGCCACCAATAAATCCTTCACATAGTCAGCTAACCCTATTCTAAAATGGCATCTGAGAGCTGGGTCGAAGCCACAGCTTCCCTATCCGGGTCATCAAAAAGTACCCCTAAGGCGGGAAAGAACCTGTCCACAGAAGACAGTTCAGGCGAATCAGGCGGTAACGAAAATGCCCACTCTTGGGGGGAACCCTAAAGAAGGAACATAACCATTCCCACTCTTTGCTCCTCAATGCCCGATGTATGTGGGCAGAGCCTAAAATACAGGCGACATCCCTCTCTAAATGCCAAAAAGGCCTTCCTGTTGCCTGAGAACCTGTCAGGGAACTGGATAGGGGGCTCAACAGGAAGGGAAAGGTAGTGCAGGGACACTTTGCCTTGGAGTAGATTCCTGCTGTTCTACCCTCAGCGCCAGATCCTGGACTAGCTGGGTTAGCCCCTGCATCTGCTCTACCATAGCTGTCATGGGGTTCATAGTGGGGTAGAGCAGTAACGGTTCTGGCCTACGATAATGTCACATTAAGGGGGGTACAGTGAGCCCTGACTGGAACCCAGCCCACTGTCCCTGCCTACTTGACGTGCTGCCCTAGGTGGCAGTCGGAAACTGGGCGACAGTCCCTGTGCTGCTAAAGTGATGGGGCCGTCAGGAGGAGGAATAGTCAGACAGTCCGGGTCAATACCAAAGCGGGAATGCCGAAGCCACAAATCAGAATCAGAGGGATAAACGTAAACAAGCCAGGGTCAAAAGCCAAACGGGAGCGAAGTACAAAATCAGAAGACAAGCTGGGGTCAGGAGAACAAGCCGAGGTCAGGTACAAATGAAAGCAGACAGCACACATAAGCAAAGGAATAGGCAGCCAGGAAAATATCGCAGGCGCAGCACTCAGCTAGCAGGGAGTTTAAATGTGATCCCCAGATACCGCCCCTGTAGCTGATTGGAGCGGTCTCCGGGTCCTCCCATTGGCTGGTGTGACACGCCCCCTGTCAGGAGTGGCTGGACCTCTGTCACTCACACAGCTACCAGCAGACTGTCTATCAGGGTGGGGTCGCTGATCAGCTGCTGCAGACTCTTGTTCCCTGCAAGCCGAGCGCTGCCCAGTCCTGACAGTACCCCCCCTTTTAGGAGGGGCCACTGGACCTTTCCCTGGTCTGGGTTTGTCTGGGTGAGAATCATGGAATTCCCTCACCAGGTGATCAGCCCTGACACGTGGAACATGTCTTCCCTGTACATGCATCTAGAGAAAAAAGTTGCTGATGAAGACTTGATGATGTCAGCAAGGGGTCATGTGACAGGGTTATGGTATCTCTCACGGAACATACCAAACATTACATGTTAGCTAACAGTGTGCACAAACAGCCAATAGATGGAGCTGTCGCAACTGAAATAGAGTTACATAAGAAATTACATAAGAAAAGAGATTGCCTGAAGGCATAACAGCCGTTACACTTAGTCTCCCTACACTACACTGCACTTGCTTTCTAGGTTATTGGATAACCTGGGTGAGCAGTGCTATATTGAAGTATAATACTGATTGGCTGAGTCTCAGCCAATCAGTTCATGACATGTTTTTGTTCTATCCCCTTTTTCTCATTAGGACCTGCCCTTTCATAGTCAGTAGCTTGTGCAACTGTTCTAGCTGCACATGGGGCCCTCAGAAGAGGTGGTCCCAACAACACATCAGAAACTATAATACTAGTGGGGAGCAAGATAGCTTTGAATTTAATTAAAAACATGGCAGGATGGGCAGAGATAAAGCAAATGCAAAGGGATCACAGGTATATGAAGCTTATGTCCTGATAGCACACTATCATTCCATTAAAAAGGTTCATCAGACTTCAAAAAGGTTATTAAATGTGGTGTGAGTGACATTTGTAGTATGGGTGAGTGGTATGTAGTGTATATAGATATGATATGTGGGAAATATACACTCAGAAGCTGTGTGTTTTTCATGTGTTAGTGATATCATTGTGTGGGATCTGTCTGGTGTTTAAGTAATGTATATGGGATGTGTCCAGTGTGTGAGTGATGTATGCAGGATGTGCCTGGTGTGTGGGTAATGTATGCTAGATGCATACAGTGTGTGAGTGATGTATAGGGGATGTGTCCAGTGTGTAAGTGATATATTCGGGATGTGTTCAGTGTGTAAGCGATGTATGCTGGATGTGTCTGGTGTGTGACGTATATTTGTAATACTGTAAATTGACCCCCTTGCAATGCTGCTTTACTGCAATAAAGAAGATCAGAACGATTTAAAAAGTTACTAATGTGACATTAGGTTAATTTTGTGTATTGTAGAAACGCCTCTCTTACGTACTACTTGGATAATGCTCACATGGTGGATTTGTTGCAGATATAATTGAGACTAGTATTTGTCTAAATGAATATTTCCTGCAGGAACTACCCCATTCAGATTAATAGAACTGAGTTTGAGTAGTAGTGATTTCTGCCATAAATTTTCTGCAAATTTACAGGCCAATATTGATATATTTTAAATGTTTACATAGATATTTTGTTATGATATAACAAATTATTGTAGCATTGGTTCATTTCATATCCAGTCTTGCCAAAAAAAACTCCTTTTCTATTCTAATATTTTAAACCTTTTTTTAACCTATTTTAATCCATGTTGTATTACATAATTACTGGAGTTTATCAATTACTTCCACATATGAAATATAGCTAAAGAGCAGGACCCAAAAATAATTTTCTCTCTTGGGCAAAGGGTACTCTAGTCTGACACTGTCTGTATAAAATGGGAAAGTCTGGGTTTGTGACCCATCCAAACAAATTTGTAAATTAGACTTCGCATGTAATGACTTAGGTGCGAGCAGTATCTTAAAAGGGTTTTCTCGCTACGAAGATCATAGTTAAAAATGAGGGGACCAAAAATGTAAGCATGTCTGTCCTTGGTTACCATAAGCAAAGTGCTATGGTTTAAGAGAACGGGCTGTTTGTTTAGTGAGAGAGAGAGAGATGTGTGCGGGGTGAGAGTTTTCACTGATAGCGAGCAGTGGTAGGTGCAACGTATGCATGCAGGGTGAGACTTTCACTGACAGAGAGAAGTGGTAGGTACGACGCATGCGTGCGGGGTGAGACTTTTCACTGAGAGCGAGCAGTTGTAGGTGCGACATATGCATGCGTTGTGAGACTTTTCACTGACAGCGAGCAGTAGTAGGTGCAACGTATGTGTGGGGGGTGAGACTTTTAAATGACAATGAGCAGAGGCCCTGCAGCAGAGAGAGAGGTCATGTGTAGTCCCATGTAAACACAAACAGATAAAGCATATAGTTTTGTTCTGCAGATCTGTAGAGGTCAGAGGTGTAATAATCTGCAGGATATATCACTGTGTGTGAGAGACAGAGAAAAAAAAAATCACCCATCTTTCCGAGAGTCCTGAATGTCAAATGCCCATTCTAATTACAAAGTATGTAGAGAGATCGAGAAATGTAGATATACACTATGGAGTTACACTTAGCTTTTCACTTCCATCGACAGCTGAGAACCTTTCCCTTCCCCCAGCTCACACAGAATGAATTCTCACGTACACACTTTGGGGCGTGTGAGCAGAGAGAGAAGATGCGCCTTGCTGGGAGGAGAAACATGTAGACATTGTAGAGCTTGAACAGGTACAAAGGCGGGCAACAAAAATAATAAAAGGACTGGGTGGACTACAGTACACAGAAAGATTGGCAAGATTGGGGTTATTTAGTTTAGAGAAAAGAAGGCTTCGGGGGGACATAATAAATATGTTTAAATACATCAAAGGTCAATATAGAGATCTCTCCCAAGATTTATTTATACCCAGGGCTGTATCTAGAACAAGAGGGCATCCTCTACGTCTTGAGGAAAGAAAGTTTCTACATAAACATAGAAAGGGATTCTTTACTATAAGAGCAGTGAGACTATGGAATTCTCTGCCAGAGGGACTTGTCATGGTGAATTCAATAACCGAGTTCAAAAAGGGTTTGGATGCATTTCTGGTGCGTAATAATATAACAAGTTATAGTGACTAGGATTCAGGAGAGGGGTCATTGATCCAGGGATTTTTCTGATTGCCAGATTGGAGTCAGGAAGGAATTTTTCCCTAAAATGAGGACAATTGGCTTCTACCTCATTGGGGGTTTTTGCCTTCCTCTGGATCAACACCTTAGCACAACAGGCTGAACTAGTGGACGTCTTTTTTTAGCCTTACAAACTATGAAACTATGAAACTATGTCCCTCCATTTCACAAGCTCTGCTTAGCAACCAATATAAACGGCTGCCAAATGGTGAAACAAGAATACCCCTTTAAACTCGGCAATCTTCCCCATCCAAGAAATTTCAAACTTAATTGGATTTGTTCAAGGAGGAAATGAATTAGTCAAAACAATACCTAAACAGGAAATTCCCTTTATTTGCAAATGTCTTCACTAGAAAAATGTAACAGCATTCAGCGTCTTAATACAATTGGTAATAGACAAACAGGCAGTCGTTTATGCATTTCAGGCTACAGTTGCCCTTAATCATGACATGATTAACTGCACAAGTGGGTTACTTGAAAAGAATATCACATGCAATCAAACAAAGCATATAAGTTTGATTTATGCAGACATAACAAAAGATTTTAAAAAAAGAAAAGACATATAGAGGCAACTGGTATAACAATGTAAATTAAGATCTATTCATTTGTTCAAAGCAAATAATTTTTGGAGGAAGATCAAGTAAGTCTCTCGATTAAATGAACTCCACCTCTTATCGGAAAAATGACTCTTCCTATTCACTGAACAAACAGCAGATTGAACATCAGATTGAATATCAAAAAAAGATGATGTACCCTTATTTTCAGTTTATACGATGTACTGCCAACATATTGAAAATGACAGATCTTCCAAGTGATCAGATACACTACATAATTTGTATTATATTTCAAGTAATATTATATGCTACATTAGTAGCTGTTAAAGTAAATTGTTTTGGCACATTAATAAACTTGCAACATTTGCATCTTGACTGAGCACATTTTAAACAGCCTGGATGTGTAAGGGTATGTTCAGACAGTGTATTGTTGTTGTCACCTGGACTTTCTTTTGTTCCAACGGAGTTATTTTAATTTGTTACAGACTGTTATTGATTTAAATTGGTTTGTCTGTCAGCTGACTGTTAAACATTTTTTTTAATAGTTCACATGATTCAGATAATTTATTGCTTTCAGAAAGTGCTTTTGAATGTAATGGTTTTATTTCACCATCGGATACTTTAGTGCCATTCTTAAATCCTTTCTGCATTTAATGTTGAAAAATGATAAAGTCTATAGGTTCATTCAAATGGATACCTTCTGTAGAGGTATTAGGGCATGTCACCACGGCACGGGTTTTCGGCCGGTTTTTCAGCCGGTTTGCGGTTTCTCAGACCGCCTGAAAAAACGGCCGAAAATGAGCACAATTGTGCTCTATTGGAAACCCGTGCAGCAGTCCCCACTGCACGGGTTTTCCGTCCAGCGGTTTTGCCGCCGGTGGTCCGGAGGCAAAACATTGAGCAAGCACCTTCTTCCGTCTGGTTTTCGGACGGAATCTGTGCTTCTCAATGGGAGGAGGTAGGGCTCTTCTTCGCTCATCGCAGAGAAAAGCCGTCCCCCCCGCGGCCGTGGGGACGGGCGCACAACAGGACAAATACTTGTCCTATGCTGTGGGGATGCGCCCTTACAGGCAACACAACTTTGCAAGCACCCTG
The DNA here is from genome assembly GCA_025379985.1 of Phyllomedusa bahiana. NCBI lineage: Eukaryota > Metazoa > Chordata > Amphibia > Anura > Hylidae > Phyllomedusa > Phyllomedusa bahiana. The sequence goes on along the minus strand of JAODAL010017270.1, from coordinate 5,852 downwards.
ATCCCTGATCCCCACTAGCTCAACCAATCAGTTCTTTTCTGCCTTTTTTACTGTATTTTGAACTGTCCCGCCCTTTCATTTGATTGGTCAATACTACTCCATAGGTTATAATGGGTCACTGTCGCTCCTATTCTGATTGGTTGGTTTTTGCCGACCAATGAGAAGCGCTTACAGAATTTGAATTACTGTCTTTCCCGGCAATTTTCAATATCCCAATTCCTTAAGTTGCGCCGGTCACGACGACAAACGCGTTGTTAGTGATTTGAGTGATGTATCTTTTAGCAGGTTTTAGCTCTTTTCCAGAGAATGTTTTACACTTAATAAAAACGATTTATTTACTAATACTCCATGCCTCACGGAGCTGAGATTTCAGTGCCCCCATCTCTCCATAGACTACAATGGGACAAAGTAGCTCGCGCTCTGATTGGCCGGGATAGCCAAGTCCCCGCTAGTTCAACCAATCAGCTCTTTTCTTCATTTTTTACTGTATTTTGAACTGTCCCGTCTTTTCATTTCATTGGTCAATACTACTCCATAGGTTATAATGGGTCACTGTCGCTCCTATTCTGATTGGCTGGTTTCTGCCGACCTATGAGAAGTGCTTACAGAATTTGAATTACTGTCTTTCCCGACAATTTTCAATATCCCAATTCCTGATGTTGCGCCGGTCACGTCGACAAACTCGTTGTTAGTGATTTGATTGATGTCTGTTTTTCGAAGGTTTTAGCTCTTTTCCAGAGAATGTTTTACGCTTCATAAAAACTATTTGTTTACTAATACTCCATGCCTTACGGAGCTGAGATTTCAGTGCCCCCATCTCTCCATAGACTACAATGGGACAAAGTACCTCACGCTCTGATTGGCCGGGATAGCAAAGCCCCCGCTAGTTCAACCAATCAGCTCTTTTCTTTATTTTTTACTGTGTTTTGAACTGTCCCGCCTTTTCATTTGATTGGTCAATACTACTCCATAGGTTATAATTAGAGATGGGCGAATCGATTCTAACAAAGTGGAATTTGTTTAGAATTTCCGAAAAACTTTGATTCTGAAGTCGAAGTTTGGGGTGATTCGCGGGAACGAAGCGCGTTTTTAATTGATAAAATGGATGCGAGCACATGGCGTTACATGGGGCAAAGTAGTCTGGGAGGAAGAAAGGAGTAGCCTAAATGACATGTGCAGAGATGCAGCCAATCAGAGACCGGCGGGATTCGGTGACGTCACCGCACTATATAAGTCTGGACGCGACGCTGGCAGTTCACACTGCTCTCTCTGTGCCGTGTTGTAGCTGCTGCATCTCCAGTATTAGAGATCTCACAGAAAAGAAAGACCTTTTATACAGCGATTTTTTTTTGGGGGGGGGGGATCACAGCTTTTTTCAGAGACTGCTTCTCTTACGTTCTAATTTTGATTTTGTGGGGTATTGGATTTGAAGTTCAGTGTGCGTCCAATTCAGCTGCATATACATTTCAATGCTATATGCTCAGTTCTGGAGCACATTGAATATCCAAGGGTTATCTAAGCCTTTTGTTGCTGTTGTATTCAGTTAAAGAAACAGCGTTTTTACAATCCAAATACCATTTAATTTTTGGCTGCTTATGTCTTTTGTGCAATTTATATCCAAGGGCTACTTAAACGTCTTTGTGCTATTGTAGTCAGTAAAAGAAGTTTTTTTTTTAAACGCCAAAAAAGAAATTTTGCCTGTAGCATAAATCATATCCGAAGGTTAATTAAGCGTTTTTCTGCTGTTGTGGTTTGTAAAATACACGTCGTTTTAACACTCTAGAAAGCTGGTAATTTTTGGCAGTTCATTTCTTTTGCGCAACTTAGATTCGAGGGTTAATTAAGCGTTTTTCTGCTGTTGTAGTCAGTAAAAGAAATGGTGTTTTTCAACGCGAAAGAAGAAATTTTGCCTGTAGCATAATTTATATCCGAAGGTTAATTACACGTTTTTCCGCTGTTGTGGTCAGTAAAATACACGTCGTTTTAACACGCTACAAAGCTGCTAATTTTTGGCAGCTCATTTCTTTTGCGCAATTTAGATCCAAGGGTTAATTAAGTGTTTTTCTGCTGTTGTAGTCAGTAAAATACACGTCGTTTTAACACGCTACATAGCTGGTAATTTTTGGCAGCTCATTTCTTTTGCGCAATTTAGATCCAAGGGTTAATTAAGTGTGTTTCTGCTGTTGTAGTCAGTAAAAGAAACAGTGTTTTTCAACGCCAAAGAAGAAATTTTTCCTGTAGCATAATTCATATCCGAAAGTTAATTAAGCCTGTTTGTGCTTTTATATTCAGTAAAATACACAGTGTTTTTAAATGACACATACAAGTAAATTTTTCCTGTCCATTTCTGGAGCGCAATTTATATCCAAAGGTTACCCAAGCTTGTTAGTGGCTTCTTTTGGAGTCAAATACAGGGTGTGTATTTATCATATACAGATATCTTCATTAACCAGAGTCTGTATATTTTAGAACAAACAGTATGTCAGACAGAGAGGTGGCAGGCTCATCACATACCAGTGGCACAAACATTCCTGGAGCAGGCACAGGTCGCAGCACAGTAAGGGGACGTCGCAGCAGGGGTCACTCGGTGAGGCCAGAACTGCCGGTGCCATCTAGCAGCCGTGTGTTGACCAGCAACCCAAGGGTTCTTGATTGGTTGACTAGGTCATCCACTTCCTCCCAGATGACATCTGACAACCCCAGCCAAGAGTCGGTTGCAGCGGCAGAATGGCCTCCCCCAACACACGCTGATATGCGATGTTTCCACCCGTTGGAATTCCAGCCTGCAAATGTTGGACCAACTGTATGAACAGAGAAAGACCATTAACGATTTTTTGATGATCCAGGTGGACAGGAGTACTCCCCTATGTAACTTTGATGTCAGCCAGTGGCAGCTCATGCATGACACCTGCCATTTGCTGAGGCCATTTGAGGAGGCCACGTTATTTGTCAGTCGCCAGGACTACGGGATGAATAACGTCATTCCACTGCTTCATGTCCTGGAACAGATGCTGAAAAATCTGTCTGGGCAGGGGACTGTAGACATGGCGACTACATCTCGCGGCCACAGTCCGGTGGGGACTGAACTGTAGGAGGAGGAAAAAGGACATTTTAGCAAAAGCATTGTCTGGTGAAATGAGTGTATTTTCTACCCAGGTGACAGGAGAGGAGGAGCAGTAGCAGCTGGAGGAGGTACATGGAGATGAGGAAGATGAGGCAGATGACCCGCAAGCATCGTGGCAGTATACAGTGGAGATGGAGGAAGGGAGTCCCTCGGAGACACTTGTGCAGATGGCCCGCAGCATGCTGATTTGCCTGGCTAGTGACAGCCGAATAGTCACCATCCGGCAGAGGGATGACTTCTGGCTCTCCACCCTATTGGACCCTCGCTACTGGTCCAAAATGGGAGCTTTTTTCCCAGCTGCTGAGAGAGAACAAACTCAAATACTATAGAGAAATCCTCCGTAGTCAGTTGGCCGCTGCCAATGTGCGGCATCGTCCCCCCTCTGACAGGTCTGACCGGGGATTTCCTCAGTGCTCACGTATTACTGCCGCGGCTGCTGTGGGAAGGTGGGGGGTAGGAACAGTACCAGCTCCATCAGCAGCAACCTAAGTCTGCAGTCGCTGATGAGCAGCTTCCTTCACCCGTCTAGTGAGGAGGGCAGTCGCCAGCAGCAGCAGGACCTGGAGCAGACCCTGAACCAACAGGTGGTGGCCTACTTGGACAGCACTCTGTCACCCCAGTTAGAAGATCCGCTGGATTACTGGATGTGTGGCCGCAACCTGTCGAGTTTTCAGTGGAGAAGCTGTCCTGCCCGGCCAGTAGTGTGGCATCAGAGCGGGTGTTCAGTGCGGCGGGGGCCATCATTACCCCAAGGAGAACCCGCTTGTCCACGGGAAATGTGGAACGACTGACCTTTGTCAAGATGAAACAGGCGTGGATCGGCCACGATTTCCACACACCAATGCCTCAGGCATCAGACTACATCAGCCATGACGCCTCACCCAAACTGTGAGAAATGAGTCTGGGTTCAAACTACCTGCCTCAGCCACTATTCTGATGCCACCACCCGCCTGATGCCACACATCTGCTGACAGTTTCTCCATCTGCCACCAACCATCTTTACCAGGGACTGGTATTGCCACCCACCTCCACACTCTGTCATTGTGCCACTGTCTGACCTCATGCTGCTGCTGTGGCTGCTGCCGTCCTCCACACTGTGTCATTGTGCCACTCTCTGACCTCATGCTGTTGCTCCTGCCGCCGTCACCTCCACTCTCTGTCATTGTGCCACTCTGTGGCCTACTCCAGTTTTTGCCACCTCCAGAATGTGATTGTGCCACTTTCTGACCTCATGCTGCTGCTGTGGCTGCTGCCGTGACCTACACACTGTGTCATTGTCCCACTCTGTGGCCTACTCCTGTTTTTGCCACCTCAAGAATGTCATTGGGCCACTGTCTGACCTCATGCTGCTGCTGTGGCTGCTGCCGTGACCTACACACTGTGTCATTGTGTCACTCTGTGGCCTATTCCTGTTTTTGCCACTTCCAGAATGTCATTGTGCCACTGTCTGACCTCATGCTGCTGCTGCCGTGACCTCCACACTGTGTCATTGTGCCACTCTGTGGCCTACTCCTTTTTTTGCCACTTCTAGAATCTCATTGTGCCACTGTCTGACCTCATGCTGCTGCTCTGGCTGCTGCCGTGACCTACACACTGTCATTGTCCCACTCTGTGGCCTACTCCTGTTTTTGCCACCTCCAGAATGTCATTGTGCCACTGTCTGACCTCATGCTGCTGCTGCCGTGACCTCCACACTGTGTCATTGTGCCACTGTCTGACCTCATGCTGCTGCTGTGGCTGCTGCCGTGACCTACACACTGTGTCATTGTGCCACTCTCTGACCTCATGCTGCTGCTCTGGCTGCTGCCGTGACCTACACACTGTGTCATTGTGCCACTGTCTGACCTCATGCTGCTGCTGTGGCTGCTGCCGTGACCTACACACTGTGTCATTGTTCCAATCTGTGTCCTACTCCTGTTTTTGCCACCTCCAGAATTTCATTGTGCAACTGTCTGACCTAATGCTGCTGCTGCCGTGAACTCCACACTGTGTCATTGTGCCACTGTCTGACCTCATGCTGCTGCTGTGGCTGCTGCCGTGACCTACACACTGTGTCATTGTGCCACAGTCTGACCTCATGCTGCTGCTGCTGTGACCTCCACACTGTGTCATTGTGCCACTCTGTGGCCTACTCCTTTTTTTGCCACCTCTAGAATGTCATTGCGCCACTGCCTGACCTCATGCTGCTGCTGTGGCTGCTGCCGTAACCTACACACTGTGTCATTGTGCCACTCTGTGGCCTACTCCTGTTTTTGCCACCTCCAGAATGTCATTGTGCCACTGTCTGACCTCATGCTGCTCTGTGGCCTACACCTGTTTTTGCCACCTCCAGAATGTCATTGTGCCACTCTCTGATCTCATGCTGCTGTGGCTGCCGCCGTCACCTCCACACTCTGTCACTGACGTTGACACCTGAGCCCTCAGCTTGTTTTTTTCCAGCTGTCTCTGCTATGACTTTATCAGGCTACATTCCCCCCTTCAGTTTTTTGGTCATTTTTGCCATCTTAAGTGCCCAGGGAATTTTATAGTGAAGCGATTCTAAGAGCGGCGGCAGTCATGTGCGTGTCATACTAAAACACAACATTGTATGAAGACCAAACCAAGCTCCCTCTGCAATTTAAGCATGGCACAACGTTTATAGCACCCTGCAGGCTCTGTGCACCCTGGAAATAGCTGTTTTTTTACGTGATTTGTCCCGAATTATTTCGGAACGTAGTTTTTTTTGCGA